>VZTZ01020166.1:0-114194 GCA_013400955.1 Drymodes brunneopygia | reverse complement strand
AAAAAAAAATTAAAAAATACTTTTCCTGGAGTGTTAAGTTTCAGAATTCAAGACTATATTTGTCAAATTTAAGTTTAAAATATGTAGCTATCATTGTTTTCTGATATTGAATGTAAATATTTGTAAAAAGAAATTCTTTTGTATATTTTTGTGAAAATGTAGTTCCCCAAAATATAAAAAAAGATTTAATAAAAAAGTGCATTTATGTTACTGTTCAACACTTTTCATAATTTTAATATCACTTAAAACATATTTATGGGTATGTGTGTGGATTATTTTTTTGTCATGTAACTCACACAAACCTTCTTGGAAGGAGAAAACCACAGTGTGCCCAGTAGGAAAAAAGAATTCCTTAGAAGGAAGTTCAGAGGTTCTTTTTTCTTGGTATAAATGGAGATTTCTGAGAGTATCTATTTTCAAGTGAAGTGGCAGTCCATAGGCTTTTTAAGTGGAGAACAGTATCAGTAATTCTTTAATTGTTCTGGCTTCTGAAGAGGTTTGTTTCCCTTGTGGTTTTTTCCCCATTTCAGAGAGCAGGACTGTGACAACCACTGCACTGGAAAAACACCCAAAAGACAAAGCATTTGCTTTGTGCCTGTTCAGGGGTGGAGAGCTCAGTCCCTGGGTGCTGGGACAGCAGTGCAGTCCTGTGCACTGTACCAAACACTTCCTGGACAAAAAGTACTTCCAGTATGATCCCAACACAGGAATAAGCTTTCTAAGTGCTTTTGTTGCCATACTTTCTTCTTCAACACACCAAATCTGAAACAAGGAACATTACCCAAACAGAACACAAAATGTGCTTTGAAGGTTTTTAATGGCATTTAAGGTAAACTTTTCTTACACAGATATTTTTTCCTTACAGTGTAAAAAAAATGTAAAATTGCCCAAACTTACAAACTTGGAAAATTAGAGACATTTCAAGTATGTAATCAACCTCGTTTTATGAAAACAATGTATATCCAAAGTCCAAAATGTATGAGTCTTTCCTAGCATCCTGGGCCCTGGTGGTTGATCTTCCTGTCCTCTACTGTCCAGAGGAGGCAAAGCTCAGTCCCAGGTTGTATCATATTCATTCACTAAGGAGGAAGAAAAAAACCAATTCCATAAGGAACAATTCTACCCCTTTGTAAAAATTATTTGAGAACTGCTCTGTGCCCTACCCCTGTAATGGTTAAAACCTCTGCAGATGGGCTGAGTTGCAGTGAAAAGATCATTAAATGACACAAGCATTAAGGCAGGCCCATAGCTACAGCTTTGGGAAGTTTGCTACTCATTTATAAAATCATTGGTAGATGATGAGCTGCTCTGTCAGAAACACTCAAAGAAACAGCTGAACCTATTGTGGAAAAGACAGCTTAGACACAAGATAAAACAATGGTAAAAGGATTTTCAGCTTTATTCAAATACAGCTCAGAAAACACAACCTGTCCAGGTCAGGATTCCAGTGACCCTGCCCTAACCCAGCTGCAGGGCACTTGTTTATCAGGGTTGCATCACATTAGTTAATATTTACACAACTACTACCAAACAACAGCACAGAGTTGTCGTTAAAAGAAAGCTGCCCATAAAGGGGTATCTTTCTTCATACATCTTTGTTGTTCCTCACACACACGTTCCTGCTGTGAGTAAAACTAAATTAGTAATGTCACAAGATACTTTTTGTTTTTCTTGGTTAGGTTTAGAGTGTTTCTCACCTGGTTTGAGTTCGAGTCCATTTCAAGGCGTGGCGTGGAGGTACAGCAACAGTGGGATGGTAGAAAGTGCAGTCTGGTCTCGTACACTGTGTATTAAACCTACAATGCTGGAACCAAAAGTATTTCAGTGCTGGCTGCCTGAACTCCTGAACACATTGAGCTGCACTGTGACCTCGCATCACTGTGTGACCCATCTCACCCATAACTGAGCCAACATCCCCCTCTAGCAGTGCAACCAGCTCAACTCAGTGACAAAAGATCATTTTTAAAAAGTACCAACTATGATTTTCATGCTCCAAAACTACCACTGCACTGACAGGTGGAAATTCCTTTGCTTTCAAGGACTTACAGAGTTCAGTTTGAATTGATCTTTGTGTACAAGTTAGGAGCGTGACACAGCATTATCTGAGGAGGGAGAAAAGCCATAGTATCTGGCTAATAATACCTGAGCACTGGTATTTCAGCATTGTTAGGGCTTGAAAAAGCTCTAAACTTCCTGGCATTAGATGCAGGGACAGAACTCAATAGAAGTACCCAAGTAATAGACACCTGTAGTATACAGGTTACATTAATACACTTTGGGGTAACTGGGCAATCTTTACGTTTAGTTTTTGTATATTGCAGCATATCTGAAGGAACAGTCAAGAGTCTTGAGACGTATTCCTTCCAAACAGGCTCCTCCTCTGCCCCCAGCATCCAGGCTGGGCATATTTTGAAGAGATATGGCCTGTTTGAAGCTCCCCAGGAGCATCTGGTAGAAAGATTACTTAAAAGTATAATTTTTCAAATTCCTTAAGTCACTTCTTTTGCGTATTCGGCTTATAAAGTAAAGTTAAAATGTGAAAAGTAAAAGCAACAAGTATTAAATCCTAGTAGCATTTCCTGTTCCAAAGTAGCATGTTTCAAGTCTCTTTCTAGAAAGGAAGGAAGATAGGAGATATATCTTACTTTTGGGTGGTAAAATGGACACTCCATTTTCTTACAAGCTGGAAAAAACTTGCACAGCGGACTACTGGAGGATACAGACAGTGTGGGCAGGGGTGCTAAGAGTAGAAATGAAAAGAACAGGAAGTGAGTCCAGATCAGAATAAATTGCCTTTTTAAGACAGTTCCACACAACCTTAAATATATCAATCCTTCTGCTAGAAATTCCATTTTATAATGCAAAGTTCAGCAAGAAACATAGACAGCATATCCCAATACAGTTAGTGGATCCTAGAGTAGAACAAAGCTATCAGGTAATCATCTAACTTGGTTCTTCATCATTTCAGGACAGGAAGTACCATGGTCAAGGCAAAGCTTCCAACAAATTACACAAGAGACTCTGGTAGGCAAGGAACATCAAATGTTAAATTTAGACAGCAGCAAGCCTGTTAAGAGTTTCAACTGACCAGACAGAGAAGCACAGGCACTGCACTTTCCAGGAATACAGAGGAGCTGCTGGAAATGATACAGGAGACAAGCACATTGTACTTGGTTTCTGGCAAGGAAACAAAACTGCACTGAACTGTGACTAGGGGCTAAATTACTTCCAAAAGATCAGTAAAGGCCCTGCACCTCAGCACAGTTCAAAGGCTTAGCAACACCAACCCATACCAAACACAGCTACTGGCTTCACCGAGTAACCTCACCCTGAAAGTCATCTCACCATTACACCAACTTCACTCCTACATTGGCGTTAAAGAAAAAAATGTTCAAAGGCAGAAGCCTCTGTTTTCAGCATGTGTCACAAGCCTTCGGTACAACATGCGTCCAATTTAAGAAAAAAATCTGAGCAAAACTGCAGTGCTGGCTAATCCCTTCAGAGGTGCAGACAACTTGTGCAAGTCACCATTTTGATCTTGCAAAGACTTCATACGGACTCTTGCATAAGAGTGTTGGGGGATTTTTCTGGTAACAGTTTTTGCAGTAACACTGGGCTATTATTCTTCATCTTGCATTAGGAATTGTACCAAAATCAGGTCAACTCAAGGAAAAGAATATTTTTCATCACTATCAGTTTCTGCTTCCAAAAATACTATTGTCCCTTCAGCACTTCCATTTAAAGCTCAGAAAACAAGATGTGCTCACCTGGTTTAGAAGATGGATGGGGGGTTCGTCGACTGGCGTGAGTGTAAGGACAATCTGGCTTAGTGCACTTTGCATCGTATTTACAGTTTGGATGGATGAACAGGCATTTATCAGCGAATTTGCAGTTAGGAAAAGCTCTGAGGGAAAAGAAATTGAGTCAAAAGCTCATACTTGGAGCAAAATCCCCAAATATCTGTTGCACACAAAAGTCAGAATATCACAGAAAGCCAGAGGTGCAGCAGGGCTGGGGCATGTCTTGATTGCTTCCCAAGCAGGGCACCCACACACCTGCACTCAGCTTCCCTTGCTGCAGACACTCCCTCCATGCAGTGAACAACTGAACCACCTCGCTCTCAGGGCAGTTTGGTCCCAAACTCCTTGGTGCAAGCTAGGACATGTCACTCTTAGTGTGTGGGACAGAGTGGCAAAGGCAATGTGAAATCAGAGCTTCCCAGAGAGGGGTGCAGTGCTTCCTAAGTAACATGTTTTTTTTGAACAGTTTTAGTTTGAATTTAGCTCCACCAAATTTTGTAAGATAATTCAAACGTCTGAGTAACTGAACTTACCCAATCTGGTAAGAGTTACCTCAACACAGACATTGTTTTTCTGGACTGTTCCTGCTTATGGAAGAGAAGTCAAAGGCACAGGGCATGTTGAGGAGTTTGCCTTTGCTTTCAAATTTAAAACTTACCATCACTGCATTACTCTAAACTAAGCTTTCCTCTGCAAGGGCACAGCTGCATCCCTGTATTCTGACACTTGGGAGAGGGGCAGAAAACAGAAGGAATTACAGTGTGATAATTTAGCTCTGATCCCACCCTGAGAGGCTTGTGCTGCCTTGGAATATTTACTGACACAAAGCAGAAGTTTGTAGCACTGGAATAAAAATCAAAATAGCATGTCAAGTGGAGCTCTGCACTACTCACTTGCAAGGTAGTGTGGGGTGATGGTACATACATTCATCTCCATTTTTACAAGCAGGCCAGTATTTGCAGCGCTCCAGCACCTTCTCCTGCTTTTGTAGCATACTTAAGTCTTCCATTTCCACTAGGATGGTAAGAAAGAAGAAAGAAAAACAACCCCAAGCTGGGACCTTTATGATTCTATATGCAATTTGGTGTAAGCAATCTAGCATAATCAAAATTCACTGTACTTCTATTCTCTCTTAATCAAAAAAGTCATGATAGCAAAAGTTTATGTACAATCGTATTTTCTGAAGAAAATTTCCAAAACCATAAAGTGAAAAGTCATAATACTGGACTGACAGCTGCCTTTTGGTGATGAAAGATCAAATTTGCACTCTTTACAAGCAAAATAAATCAATTTTCTTTGCCAGTCCAAATCGATTTTAAGATTTGAACAGACAAGACAGTGATTCTTCAACTGAACCTGAGTTATGACTGCTCTGCTGAGCCATGAGTTAATTATAGCCATGCTTCCTTCCTCCAAGATAGTTTTTGCTCTAGAAAATTATTTCAAGAGTTTAAAGTTAAGAATCAATTTTTATGCTAATCAGATTTATTATTATGGGGGCATATACTGAAAAAGAACCACTTTCATGTAATTTGTTCAGACACTTCAGTTACCGGAACCCAGACTCCAATCCAAAAAGTATTATAAGAAATTCTAGGCTGAAACATTCCATACCTTCACTACACTTACAGGAACTTGGGACTTTGACTTTCTCCTATTTAACATTGCTTGTAAAACCTTATTCTCCAAATTCAGACAACTGTACATATGTTGCTGTTGTCTTATTTTCCCAAATAAGCTTAAACCTTTGACTTTACAAAATTTTCCAGGATGTCTAGACTCTGCTCTCTGATCCTACTAATGACACAAATTCCTCCAGCTTCAATCCGTCCTCATCCTCATTTATGCCTTCTCCTTGCAACGCACTAAAGCCAAATAATGCTATCCTGTTGTAGGACCACACTGGCTCATACAGATCACTTCCACAGGGATCTGATTGTGTGTGAGCTTCAGTCACACCCCTGCTACTTCACAGGAATCTGTTACGAACAGAGCTAGGACTGTATTGGCAACACCCTCCTGTACCGAACAGCTCTGGTGAGGAGTATGAGGCTACACATGTAAAAGCATGGATTTGCAAGGAAGTACTCTAATGACCATTTCTCTGTGCTGGTAAAGTGCATGGATATATAACATTCCCTTAATCTTTAAGACTGCCTGATATGTGCAGTACTTCTGCAGCCAGGGAGACTGAAAGGACATGGACTTAGAAGATCTTTTGCTATGGTTCTCTTGCAATTGCATTACACATTTACAGCTGGATCCATGAAATTTAAGGGTTCTCAGTACAGCATCAAATACTATTCTTATTTAGTTCAGAAATTTGGATACACTGCTACTATGGAAAATGAAGATCTTTATTTTCTTAAGAAAGCTAAGTAAAAACATGAATCCAAGCACAGCCCTCAGGCAAGTATTCAACCGGCCTATGACAAACAGTAGCCTCTGTGTTTTTCATCACCACGTCAGCATTTTAAACAAATCAAATGTGGTTCAGCAAGCAATTTCTCATGTTATTCAAAAGAAATACAGAAAGAAAATACAGAAACCTTCAGGTAAAAGCAAGCACTGTTAAGTTCTACTTTCAGATGTTAGCTACTGCACTCTACAAACACCTTACACTTAACAGGCTCCTTCTGATGTCACAAACCTAGACAGAAACACTAATACCATATGACATATTTTTAGAAGTTAAAGGCATGTTAATATGTTGCCAACTGTGACATCTCCTGTCTATCAGCAAAGGGGTAAATCGTAATAGGTCAATCACAAGTGCAGATTTCTGGCAATGAAGACCAACTACATTTGCAAAAAAACCAACCAAACCCAAAAACCCAAAAAACCAACCAAATTTTACCAATACTGAGATGTGTGGAGAACTACCATGTGCGATATTGCTCTAGTATACCAAGACAAAGGCTTCTGAAGAGATGGTCCCACTGAAGAGATGGTCTCACTGAACTCCCGTATTTAATCTGCCTAAAGAATGTTCTAATTTGAAGAATAAACACCATGACTTTGTTATTTTAAGAATGATATACCCAGGAAGTGTAGCCATGCTCAAAGCAGCACACCAAGGTTAGATCCTGTTGGTCAGTATAATTACCATCACAGTTCTCCAGCTGCCTGGTTACAATTTGCATCTGCTGTGCTCGAAGACTTTTTAATCCTTTGCCAGCACACAAGTGCTGGGTAAGTGGCTTTAATCCTTCCATTATACACATATCTTCCTCTTCCTGATCAGAAAGGTATCCTGGTGGACTGGGCACACCATCCAGTGTCACAATGAACTTGGGACTAGCAGGTTTCTCTGGCTGTGCAAGCTGGTCTCTATCAAAGAAAGAAATGTAGTAAATTTACATTTTCTGACTCCAGAGGTCTGAGTGAATGTGAGCTGTGCCAGTAAGTGAAAGTAGTACAAGCTTATCAATGGGGAGTCAAGCAGTAGCAGACCTTCTTTTAGTAATTTCTGGTAATGCATTCCAGTTAATAGTTCGCCTTTTAGTCTCCCTGAGGCACTAGTAAGAACTACAGCTCTCAGGTGCAGTTCAGTTTGTTGCATTCTGCTAAAGAGACAGATCCAAAAACACATTTACAAACAGTCCATCCTGTGGAATTTACAGTTTTGAGCCAAAAAAAGAAGGCAAATACCATTACTGGAATTACAAACCTATTAACACACGAAACGCATCTCCTCAAAATTACTGAAAAGCACACTATGAAACAGTGGTGTAAAAGATTTTAGAACAAGGAAGAGAATTGCTGATACTAAGAACTTTGACACTCAGCCTGACTAAAAGGTCAGTCTACTGTCCTGTATCTGACAGCAGTCAGAATGGATAAGAGGGAGCATTAAAACAGAAGACACCTACATTTTCTCCAGCCTTTCACCACCCCATCCATTTCACCTGAGGGATTTCCTGAATGACAGGTGATTCTAAGTATTTGGAGAACTGTGGAGTTCTCATCTTTGACAAACAGCAACGGGATAAACTTTGCTTCTCTCTTAAATGAAGCTAAAAGCAAATACACTGTGGAATGCTTTTAAGAAGACAGAAATCAGCACATTAAAAACATCACGAGCTAGAACTTTCAGACTGAAGCAGTCAGAAACTGACCTATTCACATGCAAAAATTTACCTCTCTCCTGCAGCACAGTCACAGCTTTCAACTATGATATTGCCAGGTTATCCTTTTGGGTTTGTTTGCCCAGTGTTGGTTTTGTTTTCAATTAACACAGGCTGCTGAAAGCCACTCACAGAGAAGAAATACCAGCAGCTTCTCAAGCACAGAGGCCCACGTGATGAAGTTCATCATGCTGTTTGGAGTGGTTTTAACTCTTAACAGGTAGGACTATTTGTTTCCTGGAACTCTGTTTGAGGCTGACATGAACTTTAGGCTTCTCCTGGTCAAACTCTCCAAATAAGGAGCCTTAAATCACTGTCCAGGACTCACCACACTCAATACTGGCTTATAAGATGTTTGTTAAGAAATGTAATCCAAGGGTGAAACAGGTGTAAAACTAAAGGCAATTTAAGTAAAATGATTACTTGACTAAGATTTCAGAAATCAGAACAGAAGAGCAGCACTTTTCAGTTCCTTTTTCTTTCTTGCAAATCAAAGACATGCTCAAGCTACAGTTGACCATGGGATTATTTTCCATTTCAAAGGATTTCTGGGAGGCTTTTCTTCTGCTATTCAAAGTCAGTCCATTTTGCATGATTTCACACCTCCGGACTGGACTGACAAAGCACAAGTGACCAAATGGCTCCATCTAAGCTACAAACAAGCAATTTGATGAGTAACAGTCCTAAATGAAGTAGCTTTTTACCGTGTCTGTATCAGACGTCCTGAGTGAATTCGCACTGCCTCTGTGCCCTTCTTTCCCAGTTGCTGATTCTGTGGTGTCATTTCCTCTGATAACTTGGGCTTCTTCAGGATAAATGACCGAGTGTCTGAGTGGACCATAGATTCCAGGTCACAGTAATCTACATTGGGAGAAAAATTATATAGAAAAGAGTAAAATAAGGTGGTAGTTGTACTCTTAACCTATAGCATATTTTAAGTGTCCATTTACATGGTCAATAAGCTAATCTTACTTTGTTTTGTAGCTTCCAGAAAACATTTTTACTTCCCTGTTAATTCCACAGAGGTGGATCAACAGAAGCCATAAGCCATATTTAGCCAGATCAGGAAATTTTATAAGTGGAATGCCTATGCTGAAAAAGCATTGAAGGGGGTCCACCTCTCCCCCACACAAAATCTCTCATCCTTTGAACAGATACTAATATAATGCATTCATTCCTTAGAGATGTAGAAACTAGAAAACTGTAGAAATAAGTATAATTAATTGAAAAGGAGTATCTTAACATTCACTGTCCAATAATATTAGATTTGAAAATAAAAGATCCCAAGACTTAACCCTGAGTCACTTGCAAGGTATCTTCAATCATAGGATCAATCTGAAGCCGAGAAGAGATCTCCCTTTGTTCAATTCCTACAAAAACCAGCAATAAGAAACATATGTTACAGCATGTCAACATGAAACTATAGATTAGAGAACTGAGGCACACTAATTCTTTTGATAAAATGGCTCATCAACAAAAACATTCACACTTTTAACAACAACAACAACATAAAAAAAAACCACTCTCATTATTATGAACCCTTTTCTCAGTGTTTCAGGAACAGTAACATGGCAAAATCTAAGCACTGTAAGATATTGTAAGAGTATGCTACTCGTTCCTATAATCACTGCTCAGTACAAATGAGGTCTGTGGGCACAGCAACTGAGGATGGCCAAGCTCTTCCTCCTCATCTGTAGAGGAGCTGGCCATTTGGAGAACACACACAGAGGAGAGCAACTAACAAGGGACTATTTTACAGTCTTCTTAAAAGAGCTGAAACAAATCAGAGCAGCACTGTTCTACATTTGAGATACGGTTTGAAAAATTTATTTTTGCTTTCTAAGCAAGCTGTCATTTCCATTTCAATGGCAAAACAGTGAAAATATATAGCATAAGTATTTTCTGTGCATTAATTCAAAGGCTGATAAAGCTTTTTCTTACATACCTTACAAATACAGTTTCAAGTACTTTATGGTGGCAGAAAGATCCCCAGATCATGTACATCTACATGAGAAATAAGCAATTACAGAAATATTTTTAAAATAATGAATGTTTACCATTTCTTAACAATGACCAAGGGATGATGTATCAAAAATCTTACTCAAAACCAAATTTTACTCATTATCTAAATATCCAAACACTTAGCAAGTATAAACTAAGTACTTGGTACAGAATTATTTTTCCCCCTGCCTTACTTCTTTGATTCCTTGTGACTAACAAAGACAACCCCCCATACTCTACAAGAAAATCATGCTGAAAAGACACTTTGACTACCTTTAAATGTTATGCCCTTTAGGAAGTTCAAAAGAGAAGTAAAAACCAAAGCTGACACAGTTAGCCTAGTATCAGCTGTCCTGTAAGAGCAAATACAGTATTCTTCTATTTACACTGAAAAATAAAACACTAGAACCATTTGTGTGGAAACCATGTGTTGGAAAGAATCATTTAATACTTCATACGCTGGAAAATTGTTCTAAATACTTTACAGCATCTTCACTCTCACTTAAGCTTTGTGACAGAATTACTCCTTTAAGATACTAAGGAAAATATGCAAAGGATGGGGAAAATAGAAGCTATCCAAATATAAGTGCTTATGCAAAACTATTCTTCAGTGACATGCCACAATGCTGTAACATCCTTTGCCTACTGATTAATTCCTCTGAGGTTGTCTCTCTGTGTGTTTTAACACATGTATTTATCTGACAGCCATGCTTTAGAAAGCTGCATGGTCTTCAGGGCAGTTCTGCATGCAACTTTTGATGCAGACTTAAAATTCAAAAGCGTTCCTTTCCTTTTCTCTGCTCAGACTGTAAAATGACATCCCCTAGTATAAATTCTTAAAGAATATTATCAGATGACCTTGAAGTTCTTCAACTGTCTGCTCCTTTGACTCTTCTACTTGAAGCTGAGAACTCAGAACAGGCAGTCTGCTTTGCACATGAATTACTTCTAACTGTGATTCTTCTGGGCTAATTCGAGTTCTTGGTGCAACTGAAACAGTCTGTTTCTGTGGAACTTTAAATAGAGAAACAATGGCAAATAATTTACATACTACCCAATCACACAATAGTATTATTTTTAGATATATTGTGCTAAAATAACTCTCAGAAATTCCTACACATACACACACACAAAAAAAAATCCCAACCATCTCTCTCCACAAAAACCATCTTTAGCTACCTGTAAAATTCTTAGTGTGCAAGCACATTTGCGCATGCGCACAGAGCACCCTGAGTGGCACCTCAGAACACCTACTTGTAAGACAAAACAGCACGAGAAGGATTAGAATGACAACAGCAAAGTACTCATTCATCCACTTCTACATAAAACTAACATGGTACTTTCTAATAGTTTTGAAATCACTTTTCATTCCATCTTTCATATACATAATCATGGATAATCAATGTGTCTCTTCATATGATGCCAGCTACCCTTTGCTGAAGTGCTTGCAAACAAAATACAAAACTTAATGGCAGCAGCATCATAGATTCACTTAGGTTGGAAAAGACCCTTAAGATCACCAAGTCCAGCTGTAAACTTAGTCCACCACTGCCAAGTGCACCACTAAGCCACATCCCTAAGTGCCACATCTACACCTCTTTTAAATACCTTCAGGGATGGTGACTCCACCCCTTCTCTGGACAGCCTGTTCTAATGCCTGACCACCCTCTTCATGAAGAAATTCTTCCTAATATCCAATCTAAACCTCCAGCATCACCTGAGGCCATTTCCCCTGGTCCTATCATTTGTTATTTGGGAAGAGATCAACCCTGACCGAACTACAACCTCCTTTCAGGTAGTTCCAAGCCTCTGTACAGACACAGACACAGTTGTGGCTTGGAATTTGGGGGTAGCAGGACAGCAGGTTGATTTCTTTACTTGACTTCTGCTAAGACTGTCAGACCTGGTTGTGAGAGGCTAAACTCTTCCCTTGGCTGAATATCGGATCATCATTCAACTTCTGACACAAACAACTAAAAGGTACCACTCAAGTACAGGATTATTTATCAATTTACTGTTGTGTTTTACCTATGTGGTTTTTAATTAGCTTACTTCTATATTCCATTCAAAATACTTAAAAAATATATGTTAAGTATTACTTCTGAAGTGGAAAAACCTGCATGATAGTTCAGGGAAAATTCACAAATCACCTCTGTGTCAAACAACAAAGTGGTGCCTTCTGGTCTCTCCACTGAAATATTCTCATGGTGGTAAGTCAAACTACAAGAACACCACTATTAAAAAGATCAATAGTTTAAATTAATTTAGAATTTTCTAGCTATGTCTCATTTCCTGTCATACAGCTTTGTACACAGGGAAGAGCTTCCTGCATCACCTCAAAGTACTCTTTCTTACAGTTAGTTTGCAGAATTTGAGAGACTGTGGACAGCTTTCAGTTCTACTTCAGATGTTATAAAAGTCATAGTTTAAGTAGTTTAGTGAATGCTCCTTCCCTGGCAAGGTGTAATGTGTCCTGCTGACAACATGGAGATTTATCAACACCCAGTGAAATGAAAGCATGAGACAGCAGCTGGATTTGCCCTTCTTCAGCAGAAGTCTCTCCTAGCTATGAGAACTGAATGCCCACACACAGACAACTGCTCAACTGCTGCTAAAATTACTGAACTGAAATTGCAGCCTTGCTATTAAAGGACAATATACATCATCATAAATACCCTGATACTTATCAACATATCCTGATATACATCAATCACTATGTTCCTCATTATTTTACACTTTTATTACCTATATCCAGTGCATTTTCATTTTCTTGCTATTTGGCTTTTTTCTCCTCCCCTCTCAGAAGGAAGGAGAGTGAAGAAAGGGAAAAGAGATCAGGTAAATAGTTCAAACCACCTGCCTTATTCTGATTAATTTCCCCTTGGCAAGTATTGACTTCAGAATCCTCTCGCACTTCCATTTTATATCTATACACTTCACAGACTTACTATCATGATTAATATATTTTAAATACCACTTTTCTCCCTCATTTATGTTTTCATAATTCATCACTGAACATCACTGTAATGAAACAGGACACGGTAAATTCCTCATGTATCACTGACTAGCTATTTAACATTCTGTCTTATCTCTAAGTGCTATCTTTAGCTTGGATTTACACAACAGAGTTTGGAAATATTATAGGTTAGCATAAGCAAAAGCAAAGCTAATTACCGGTGGAATAATTGGTTGTTTTTGTAACCGATTCCTGTGCTTCAGAGATTGCTTTCAGTATTAAATTCTTATTGGCCTGTTTTGAAGGCGGCAATGAAGGTCTAAAGGAAACATAAAAAAAATTAATTGTACATGGATTGCACAGCAATCATGTCCATGTTAAAGACAGGCGTTTCAACAGGTTAAGACAGGCATAACATTAACAGAAATCATCATCTACAATTATTTTGTCCAAAACAGTTTTCAATTAATCTATTCTTTCAGTGGATGGAGATCCACAGAATGCTCTAAAAAATGGAAGTCCAGATGTGTGATTTCACCTCTCAACTCCAGCTGCTGTACAACCATGCTACATGTGAAAGGCACTCTGCCATTCATTTCTTCCCACCTCGGCCCACCACTTGTCTGTTGCTATGTTTATGCTGGCACCAATAATTATGGAGCCATCCTGAAAAATGTGATCCAGCTGCATAATTACACTGACTCTATCAAAAACATATTATTTGTAAAAACAGCCTTTCTGCTTGTCTTTAACATCAACAATAAGGGAGCTTAAATCAGATAAATGTGCTGTGGTGCTGAAGATAAAGTCATTACAGTGTATTAGCTTAAAATAAATCTTATACAAGCTAGCACTGTAGGTCAGTGAAGCCATCTCTTCTTGAGTGTAAATGTTCTTCCTCTATTATTAAAAATCAGATACAAAAGATGTATTTTGACTAATGCCTGACATTCAGACAGAATTAGGGAGCAGAAAAAAAGGAAAAACCTCTGAATACTATTGGAAAAGTTAAAATCACCTTAAAGAACAAGTGATAACTGGTTTGAAAACTATTCCTGAAAATAAATAAAATTACTGAAAAATCACTTTACCACAATACCTGGTCTGAAACATGCCAATATTAATGTTCTTTAGCCAGTAAACTTTACCCAAATAATGTAAAAATTCACACTCCATTGCATCTTACATGCAATAATGAAAACAGGTTACAAAATCAAAGGCAAAAGGGTGGCATAAACAGGCATCTCATCCACAGAGTTGTGAGACAGTACAAAAAGTATTAAAATGGTGTACTAAATTTTGTCTGTCAGTTTTCAAAAGTGCAAACTGATTTCCCCCACTTCCAAAGTTTTCATTCATTATATTAATTCTTGAAAACGCAGAATCCCTGAAATCTTCAGTACCTTCTTTCAGGCTTTGCAGGTACAGACACACTGCTGGAGATGCTTCCTGTTTGCAATCCATAGTCTTCCTCTTCCTCCTCATCTTCTCCATCATTACAAAACTTTTTCACTTTGACTACTGAGCTTACAACAGGCAGCCGTCTCTTCCTGGAGCTTTCCTCCTACAACACAGAGAGCAGGCAAAGCAGCTCATTTAGCATAAAGCACCTATGGATGAGCTAGCAAAGAAAGCACTGCAATTCCACCTGGAGCCAGGAGATGGAGAACTTCCATCCCAGTTGCGAGAGTCTAGGACTGAGCACTGTCTGCACAACTGACTGCACTGGATAATATGAAAATCAGACACATTTACACTGAAACATCTCATTGGAAACGTAACTGTAAACAACATTTAGGAAAAAAAAAGAAGAAAAAACTCTCAGGTACAGAAAAATTATCCAACAGCTACAGAAAATCAGGGTTTTCCAAAGAAATTTATAGTATCCTTCAAGATGAGTATGTTGAAAGTCTGAGAGAGAAAAGTGAAATCAGTATAAATTACTTTCTTCCTCTGTTTCAACTCTAATTTCAGAGAAGTGTAAGGATTCATTTCAAGCAAGGAAATGACATATTCCAAGGGATGCTAATTGTTACACAGTCAGGCCAGTCCAGTCAGGTCCAGTTCAGAGAGTGCAAGGTCCCTGTTGTCTCTGCTGGACAATATTCATGAAATAGTAATAGAAGAAAGTATTGTAAAACCTTTTTTGAACATTTCCAAGAAGAGATGTTTCTGACATTCATCAGTGATTTATGTGCAACAGTAAGTAAATCACTATATTCTCATCTGCACTTCTCCATTCTCAAAAACTAAGACACCAGCACGTATCTTTGTAGAGCAGTCTAGATTTCCAAATAAAATTCATTATCCTTTATACTGAATGAAGTAGCGGCAAAGACAGAGAACTTTATGAGTGGCAATAAACACAGATGCACTTGCAATACCAGGTATGTAAAATACCTGCTTCATTAACATTAGCTGCCATAACTGTCTTCATTCCTCTCAAAACAGGCTCTTTATTCGTTCATATGGATGCTCTATCAGCTAGGACTACCACCCTGCCTGGCTTAGCTTGGCCTCCAAAGTACTTAGGGCAGCAATCATCTTTTAGTTTGTCCTTGTCCAACATCCATCCCAAAAAATTCTTAACTGACATGGTTCTAAATAGAGTAATAATCAATGTATCTGGGCTAACAAACAGCATGCCAAAAATCCTGGTTTACAGAACTGTGTAAAGCTGGGGGCATACATAGCACTTTGGGAAGATCATGCTGTTTCAATGATCTTAAGATCAGAATTATAATTTCTGATTAATCATATGCAGCTTAATAATGTAATAACCTGTTAGTTGAAGTCAGTATAACATGAAGATGTACATGGTAATTAACTCTGAGATGCAGCAAGCTATAAGATAATGATGTCAAATTATGTAATCTGTTTTTATTAGTGGACCCAAAGGATGAAATCTCAAACTTACTGGTACCAGTGACAGAAGTCTTTTGATATCTCTGAGGTCAAGATTTTACTGGAGTGTACAAGGCAATTTAGGTTCCTAACAATATGAATAAACTTTTGCAATAGTTTAGGTTGTACCAACCTCACTGCCCACTTTATCAGCACCAAGTTTGGAGGTGGGTCTGTGACCTTCTGCTAAGCTGCCAAATGCTTCTGGATTGCACAGCTGGCCTGTTTCCAAAGACCTGCAGCCTTGTGTGTCTAACTGCCGGCTCCCCTGCAAGCTGCCCTGTTGTGACAATCTGGGCACGTGTGCGGTGCCATCTGCACTCCTGACAGCTGGAGGCCGGTAGATCTCAGCTGAGGGACGAGAGGAACCGTAAGTTACAGTCACAATCGGTTTCTTCCGTGACAAAGGATTCTCCTGCACAAAGTTTAGGTCTTCATCAATTAGATCATCTGGTTCAGGTTTAATGTCAATTACAGCTTCAGAAGGGGACAATTCCCTCAAAGGCTTGACAGCAGATGTTAAGCGGGATGCTGAACCATCTTCACAAGACTGCCTGATAAAAAAAGAAATCGCCAACTGTTATCTGCAAGTCAAATTCTGGAAAATGGGAATTGTCTTTTAATCAAAGCCAGGATGGAAGAATCACTAAGGTATTATTTTTTATACAAATTTAACACAGACTGGTATTTTCAGTTTGGTTAAATAATCTAAGCCTATATGTAACTTGAAGAACCGAGTTCTGATTTAATGTTTTTTATACAACAAATTGTAGCAATGCTTTGCTCTTCAAAAGTACTTGTATCTTTCCAAGTGTCTGTACTCTTTAGAATGGCTACTACACTCACACAGCGACTGATGCCTGAAGGTGCGTTAGGAAGTAGCCAGCAGCCTTACCTGGAAGCTGTGTTCCTCTGCTCCTGTGAACTGGTTGAAACTCTGGAGTCATTTCTTTCAATCCGAGTGCTTGACACAGCAAGAGGTGGCAAGATGTCCTCACGCCTCCTCTCATCACTCACACATGAACTGCTTTTGCTGGAAGGCAAGTTGCTCTCAAAGATATTAGATTCTGAAGATTTTACACTGGTTGGTTCTGTGGAGACAAGTACCTTTCACCTTTACATTAAAGCACAGCTTAAAATACACATTTTACAATAAATGTAGCTATGAAACTGCAAACAAGATGTCGCACAGGCCTGAAAATACAACAAGTTGAAAGCTGTTTCAGCTGAATACATCAGCAAGAAATACAGAGAAATAAACTCTGGACTCAAAAATAAATTCTTTCTCTCAAAATATAAAGTTCTTTTCCTAACAGCCTGGATCCAAAAGACCACATAAACAAAAAATTAACGAAACAGCAGATTTTTTTGCAACTTATTAGACATGTAACACTTCACACAAAAAATAAGCCTACCTTCACTCAAAATTAGTTTTCTTACTTACCAGTAGTCACAGATCGCAGCTTCTCCAAAACACCATGGAGCCTGAAATAGACGTTGGACAGGGACGGAAGCAAAATAGAAAAATGAGAAATAAAGAACTTAAACTTACATTCAGACTAATCATTTTTTAGAAACCCACTGCCTTTCCCCCCTCCCCATGACAAGCACCTCTCTAATCAAACTTCACTTTCCATCAACCAAAGTATGTTTGAACTCAAAAGGGAGGCCTAAAGTATCTTGCCTCCAGTATGTCTTGCACATGCAGGTAGAGTATTCACCACTTTCATCTACTTTTGGCATTTAGTTGGTTTACATAATCAAAGCTAGTACTTCCCACCTTTCACTACAATCAATGGAGTTAAGTATCAAAAGGATTGATTCAAAAAACCTAAGTTAGAAGCCTAAAGCATAGCCTAAAATTTTAATTTGTATATGAAACTTTAATTACACAGCAGGGTTAAACATAATTGTAAGTACAAACTCAAACAGTATATAACTCATAGCATGTAAGATTCTCAGAATTCTTCCAGCATGTTTTTTATATATACACCAACAATACTCTCTGAGACATGCTGATGAGCAAAAACATCTCAGATGGTACCAAATTTGTCCTTTGCCTGTGAAAAAGGCACTAAGCTGAAGTAACACAGAAAATCACAGGGCTTTAATATAATAAGACTGCTTAAAAATAAACAGCATATTACAGTGAGAAGAAAGGAAAAGAAAACCCAACACTTAAATGCGTATCTTACTTGGAATTCAAACCTGGCAAGTCCATAATTTAGGCTGAATATTAGAAACAAGCTAAGGAACAAGAACATACTGAAAAGACTGCATGTGGGTATAATGAAGGCTTATACTCCTCCTCCTTGTGAGCTTTCACTAGAACACTCATCAGCTGAGCTCTGGTGACGCAGATCAGTTTTCACATTGACCTCAGGACAACTGATCTGACACTTGGTTCAGAGTAAGAAAGATTGCCAGGTCTGTTACAATTGCTGTGAGACTTTTGCCAGAAGGCCCAAAATTACCAGCTACAGAGACAAACCAAAGAAGGTAAATCTTGCTGAGTACTGTATTTAACCAATGATTAAAAACATAAACATTCTGGGTTGTCTTTAGAGAAATAAAAGCCTAACTGCCGCCCAACTACAATACTATGTAACACTTTTCCACCAGTATATATATATATATACAATGAGAACACTGACTTAGGGTTAAAACAGTCACTATGTTTAAAATCTAAGCAGGTGTCAAAACCAGCTGGTGGTATAATATCTGCATATAGTCAATATACCATTTTAAATATAAATATATAAAATGATCTTGATTTCTCTGATGAAATTTGCTTTCTCTACGTATTTATTATTTTTTCAAGAATGTTTTAGTTTCATTTACAAAGCCATAAAAGTGTTTTCTGCTACACTATTTCTTACTATCAGGATTCAGTCCAAACCATAGTACAGGAGCTACACTCTCATCCACTTGTAAACTTTACTGGTTTGTCTGATTCCTAAAACTACTATGAAAAGACAACTGCATGATTTCCTGATACAGTGAAACCCAGAAGTTTTGCCTAGGCAGGCCAAAAAAGGCAGCAAAAAAATGCCTGTGCAGTTTTCAAAAGAGGCCCATGCTTAATTGTACTCCTTTATTATATTTTTGACAAATGTCAGGAAAAAAATGAAACCTGTGTAAGTAAACTCAAACTATATCCATAGAAATAACACTATCACCTGGAAATCAATCAGTTTAAATAGTTAATACAGTGAATTGCAATAGCTGGAACTATTTTTCATTTTTTGTCAATGTTTATGATTTCATAATACAGCCAACTTCTAAAATGTTTCTTTCTGCTATTTAATAACAGAAAAGCTCCTAGGAACTAATTACATAGAAGAAATATTGGAAGTGAATGCAACCTGCCAGTATGAAAATGTCAAAGAAAGCAAACTGAAAAACAAGAAAAATTGTAGTATTTCTCTCATCTATACAAAATAAAATAACGTTCCTTAAAGCTCTATTAGATAGTAGATTCAGAAGTAACAGTAACTTGAAAAAATACACAACTCTGAAAGCAATAAAAATCTCTCGAGTCAAATGTCTGAAATGTGGATTTACTTACAGGTTTCTACTGTAAAACAAATTCAGTATTAGAAAATGCATGAGAAATGTAATGGCTAAGTTTGTCATGGAGCATGGAATAAATGAACCTACACTGTCAGGAGCTGACAGTAGAGTTGAAGTGTTGCTAACTTGTCCTGCTCACAGTAATTCTGAGGTTCTACTTTTGGTTTTTAGAGTTGGGTGGTGGTAATAAATAAATAGCCTGAGAGGTGGGAATACCTAAGCATTTGGTGCTAAGCCTAGTCAAAGACAGTACACAGATTTAGATCCACTGCTCATCTGCCCTGCTATAGTAATTCCCATGCACAGCAATCTGAAGCACTGTTGGCATAAAGGCAAACAAATTGGTCCTTTTACATCTAACTGCAGTGAACAGTGCTCTCATGCTCACAGTGGGTTTTGCAGGAATAATTTTAAGTCAACATTTTAAGCCATCGCTTACCTGAGTGCTTCATTCACAAATCTGACTGGCTTATAAACAAGTAAGTCCTCCAGTCCTTTGCCATCTAACTATCATCTCAAAAGCTTAACTGCTGACAGACTAAAACTAATTTACTTATTAGACACGCAAAGTAAAAGTTTTTATTAACATAAATTACATAATTGGAAGACAAATAACTTTTTAGAATGTCAGGTGTCACTAACAGAAAGCACTCCTGCATTACTGATAAGAAGTGTGACAAGCAGCTTGCAAACATACCAGACAGTAAACCTGACAGTATTGTTTCCAAGGAAAAGGGAAAGGTCTTCTGTCATCTGCTCTTGACTCTTCTTATTGGCCACCATAACCATAATATAATCAGGGAGCTCTTCATCTAACAGAAAGAGAAATATGTTGTTTTAAAGTATAATAAATCATGGAAGACATAGCAAGCATCTTTAAACACGTAACCAAATTTTTTTCTGGTATACTATAAAGACTCTGCAGGCAGAGGATTAGGTAAGCAAATTAACAAGACTTCCATTTCCCCTGAGGTTCAATACATGTCTGATCTACAAGCAAGGAATAAAAGATCATAAAACTTCACAAGAGCATAAGCTGAAGATCAATATATTTAAAAAGTGAGTAAACAGAACAGAAAGAAGGACAAGATAAAAGAAAGCCACTCTGCTGCCTATATCCTTTTCCTTGAATACTAGCAAACATCTACAATATTCATCACCTCAAATACTGCCAAATGCAGCACCTTATCCTTGTCAAAATTTCTTTAGTTACAAAACCTAAACAAATAAATATGCATTTCTGATATATGCATTAAACAAATCAAAACTTCCAGATTTTCTACCCACAAAAATAAAACAAATCCCAGCAACCTCGAAAGTGAATTTCTATTCCGTAATGCACACAATTTCATACACAGTGAGAAACCCATTCCCTTGCATACCAGGTACTCCCCCTCATCAGAATGTCCAGGAAGGTGCTTAGAACCCAACATGACCACACTAAGGGTATGGGGAGTTTGGTGTTTGGCATTTCACTTTGGCCTAGCTCTGGCCTCTGCTGAAGGACTGACTGGCACAATTGCTGCTCAAAGGCATTAGTTGTGCTTCTTGAGCACAGACTTCAATTTAGTTTAATCAAACATCTCATGCTCTCCAATTCCACTCCATGGCATGACATGAACATAACAACAGTAAGTGAAAACAATTGGGAAATACACCCCAAATTATGAATTTGAACTAAGGCACTGCGCTTAGTTAATCAAGCTAGGACAGTACGCAACACTTAAAAAGACCTAAAAAATTAAAAACAGAATTCAAAATCCAAATGAAAGGAAATGCCTTTCTGCTATGTACACTGTAAATAATTTATCTCTGCCCTAGACTACAGAAATAACATTCACACATTGTACCCACACTACCACTACTCAATTGTCCCAACATAACCCATTCCAAACTTAAACCCTCACTTCTTTTTTGTGGCTTTTTGTTGGTTTTGGTTTTTGTTGTTGCTGCTTTGTGTTTGGGTTTTTTTTCAAAGTAAACTTCAAGTTGCACAAGATGGATTGATGTTCAGAACTAGGAACTTAGAATGAATTTTATTTATTGGCCAAGCTACTTTTAAACATGATAAGCTCTTCAGGTGGTTAAACACATGATAAAGTAAAGAAGATATTTTAAGTACAGATAAAAACATAAGTTAGCACAATTACCTGTAACAGTATGATAGAAGAAGGAAAGAAGCTTTTTCAGTAACCCTGTTGACTTATGCTAACTTATACTGCATGTGGAACTACAGACTTTTGAAAAATTTCCTAGCTGATGAATAATTAACTGTCTTCATTTTGCTTCAAATATATGACTATTTCCTTTGTAAGCTCTACACAACAAGTACATTTCAACATATCTTCTTGTAGAAGACTTTTCAAGAGAAAAGAACCAGCAGTTATAGAAAGAAACAAAAGCATGGTTCTTGTGCAGAGGCTAGAAGAAGGGAGAACCGATTTTTTACTAGTAACCTGAAAGAAAAAACGGAGAGTTTTTAAAAAACATTACTTGAAAAGTTGTCCAAAATACTCTAGTCAAGAAAAGAAACCTGAAAAATCACAGAAATTTGAAACAGTGGTTTAAAAAGAAAAAAGAGGCCAAGGCAAGACAGACTTAACAAGAAATAATACAAAGTTACTTAAAGAAGTTCAGAAGCTGACTGAGAATAAACTGCAGACATTATATGCTGATCCTGGGAATACAGGAAACCTGTCCTCTAAATACAAGAGACAGAAGGAAACAAAGAAAGAAAAATCAGTCACAGCTGGAATCAAAGATAGCTAGTATTCTACCAGTGTTGCCCTGGTTTTACAGGGCCCCATAAGTTATAACACTGTAGCTGTAGTTTCCCATGCTTGTTCTGTAAACATGGTCCTTGTTTTCCTTAACCAACCAGGATTGTTTTACACTTGTGGAATTGTTTTTCATTCCTTTCTCTGGGGTGGAGAAAGATGATTGACCATGTCTTTATCCTGTAAACCTTCAGGGGTGTTGACCCCTTTCACCAATCTTTAACTATCCTTTAAACCCTATAAAAATAGGTAAATAAAGAAGGGCAGGACTTTTAATCAGTCCTACCTGATGAAACCACTGCTGCTCCATAACCCGCGTGTTTCTTCTGTTACTAACTAACCAACATACCAGCATCTTAGTATTAGAAACAAGAAAGTCTTTTGTTTCAGAAATACAAGAAAAAGCTGAGAATCAAGGACTGAGAAACCGAAACCTGGAATGATGGTAAAAAAAACCCAACCAACCAAACAAAAAAAAATGAGTTACTTAAAAAGACAAGCTCTAAGAGGTGAAAAAGACGATTTTACAATTAAAAAGTTCTAAACACGGTTCCTTGGCACCATCTGAGTTCAGAATGTCAGCTCATAGGTAACTCCCTTCTATGGAACCAATACACTTTTCCAAAAATACAATGCCTCCCTTGAAATAGGAAAGAAGACAAATTCGGGTTCAAACTACAAACTGATTGTGGCCCTGCAACTCACAGGAACTCTAAATTATGCTTTCAATTCCTTTTCTTCACCTGAAATCCCAGAAGCATCACAGACAACAACAATGCATTTGCAAGGACTGAGGTATTTTGTTTCCAACAGAATGCCGTGTTACCAACTTTTACTGCTGCAGAAAACAGCTGCTTTGAAGTGCAACATCCATTTCTTCCCAGATTCAGAAAAAACAAACAAACCCACAAGTCCACAGATGTTCACACTGCTCACTCCTCCTGTGACAAACCAAAATAAAATCTCCCCCTGCCCCTAAGATTCAGATACATGTATTTCATCATCATTAGCTCAATGTAGCTCTTAGTCTTCCCCTTGACAGTCAAGCTCTTGCATTTTAGAGGTTTGTCCTACATAATGTTTCTGATATGGCCTTTTAATTTCCTAAGCCACTCATTCTTTGTCCTCTCTCCTAATTTCGAACAATGCCTCACATCATGGTTTGTTTTTCTTTCAAATCCCTTGCACCATTTCTAATGGGGAAGACTATTAGACTGACTTCTTTTACATCTTCGTATACTGATGTTCACATACTGCTTCCTCTTATGCTTAGACTATACTATTTTGTGAAATACATCTCTTTCCTTCTTACTAGTCCAGCACCTCAGGTAATTCTTTTCATGCTTAAGGCTTCCGTATGCAGTAACACAGGTAATAGTAAATTCCATTAGCTAAGCTGGTTTTTTTCCTACATAACAAAAATTATCTAGAGAAGATTGCTAAACACATGGCAAAACTTACCAACATAAGCCCCCAGCTCCTGTAACTTTCCTTTTATAGCACCCTAAAAAATAATGAAATATTATTTAAGAGATGGATCAACAGAGTATTTCTAACTGCAAAGACGTGGGAGGCTTGGCAAAGTTTCTCTCATTTACTCTTGGAACACACTGGTTTAACATGTTAACTTTTCCTATTCTCTACTGCTCAGGATAGGAGCGTTCTAACAGCGAGGGTCTGACGGCAGAGTAACGGAATCTCACACTCGCTACCGTATTTCCGACAGACCAGTTCCTGGCGCTACCATTCAACCTCCAAGTCCCAGCTGTCCTTTTTAAAGCACAGACCACCCGGACTCATAACGTGCAAATAAAACGAATCTAAGACGGTTTGATAAAAGGTCATTCCCGGCTCAGCAAGGAAACAGAAACCTGCCAGGACTTCCAAAGTGCCACTGCCGAGCAGGAGCCGCTGACAGGCCCTGCCGGTACCGGGGGCTCGCACCCGGCCAAGCTGTNTGGGGCGGAGACGTGGCTGAGGGAGAGCGGGCGCCGGGCCTGGTGCTGAGCCGAGCGGCGAACTGCGGAGCTCTGAACGCCAGAGCAACTGCGAGCGTATCTCAATACGAATGCTCTTTCTCCAGAACTACACAAATTAAAGATTTAGTTATCTGCTAAAAACCAAATAACTTATGGTATAGCCGTACACAAAGTATTCGAGTAACTTTTAACGCCACGCTACAGATATATAGGTTTCCTGGTGCCCACCATAGCCTCGTTATCACCTCCCTTTCTCAGCAGAGCATGAGAGAGAGAATATAAGAAAAAGGCTCCTGTTGAGAACAAGGGCAGGAGACCTCACTCAGTGATTACTGTCATGGACAGAATAGACCTGGGGAAATTAGTTTAATTAATTAACAATCAATTCAGAGTAGGATAATGAGAAATAAACCCAAGTCTTAAAACAAAATCTAAGTCTTCCCCGCACCCCTTCCTTCTTCGTGGGTTTAGTTTTACTGCTGATTCTCTACCCATCTCCCCCCAACACAGGGAAATGGGAATGGGCATTATGCTAAGTTCATCATCTGTTTTCTCTGGCACAGCTTCCTTCCCTCCTGCACCCAGCAGAAAGAGACCACCACAAAGCCTGCATATTCACTGCTGCAATGGGAATCCTTTCCATGGGCTGCAGGTCCTCACAAGCTGCCCCGCCATGGCTCCCTTCCATGGGGTACAGTCAGTCCTTCAGGAGCAGGCTGCTCCAGTGTGGGTCCCCCACGGCATCACAAGTCCCATACCTGCTCCAGCCTGGGCTCATCTCTTCACAGGGCCACGGGTCCTGCCAGGAGCCTGTTCCAGCATGGGCTTCCCACAGGCTCACAGCCTCCAGGCATCCATGTGCTCCAGTGCGGGNGCCCGGTGCCTCAGCCGCAGGCCGGGCCTGCCCCCACAAGCGGGCCCGGCCTCCTGCGGCGGTCGGAGGGAGACCGGGCTGCTTCTGTCTCACCCGGATCTTGCGGCTGATCTCGGTGCCGNGGCTGCAGGGGCACAGCTGCCTCACCATGGGCTGCACCATGGGCTGCAGGGCAATCTCAGCTCCAGTGCCTGGAGCACCTCCTGGCCCTCCTTCTGCTCTGACCTTGGCTCCTGCAGAGCTGCTCCTCTCAGATATTTTCATTCCTCTCTCTGGCTGAAATTTGCTTCTGCGCAATAACTTTTCTACCCTTCTTAAAAATGTCATTCCAGAGGCACTACCAGTTCCACTGACAGAACAGTACTGGGTGTGTGTGGCTGGTTTTGGCCAGTGGAGGGTCCATCCTGGAGCTGGCTTGCATTTTCTTTATCAGACATGGGGGAAGCTTCCAGCAGCTTCTCAAAGCCCCTCCACACACACCCAGCACAAGCATCTACTGGTCTTACTGCTACAAGGGATTAATTGCAGAGGGAGGAAGAACAACATGGAGAAAAGCCTATAAGGTAAGCATAATAGTAAGCAAAAAAGAAGTAATGATTGAAGCAAACAATTTGTCTTTTGTACCAATGCCCCAGATTCACTTCAGCTATTTAATGAGTAGTAATATTATAGAAAGCCCAGCCTACAGATAAAGGGTCTTTTCCAAGTAATGCCACTGGTTAAAATAAACTCCAGGCATTGTAGTTAACAGCTGTATTAATCCCTTTCTGCATCACTGTTCCTAATATAAATCAAACATCATACGGAGATATCTTAGACTAATTATTGCTAATGATCTGAGCTGCTTGCCTGACTCCACTTATCATCTATTGGTGTTACAGCGAGAGGGAACTGATAATAAATTAGTTTAATTGCATCATTCCATTTTAACCTTTAAGAGACACATTTTGCTTTCTTAAGATTTCAATTATGTTGTACTATGTTGTATTATTGGAGAAAGAAAAATAATTATTGCAGTACAGAAACAAGACTTAAGTTTATTTCATAAGTAAGTGATTTACTTTAGAAAGAGATACTGTGTTTGAAAAAAAGTTTCCTTTGCAAATAACAGCAGGAGCTCATTGCTTCAAGTTCAATACTACATTCTATGTAGGAAAATTGCCTTTTTTCTTCTAATAGGAAAATTCTATAACCTTAATTAGTTAGTAGAACATGTTCAACACTTTACAGCACCTTGTAAGTAAAAATGAATCTTGCACACATGAAATTGTAGGCTTCGGGCATGTAATAGACATATAGTATGGTCATTTTTCTAGCACTCCTCTCTACTACCATCAAAATTATATAATGATGCATAAAGACCCAGCCATCACTTGCTTTCTCACAAATAAGAAATAGAATGATGAAAAACCAGGAAGGAGCCAAAACATGAAGAATGAAGTGAATTTATTTAGAAAACAGCTTTCAGATTTAGAATTAGAGGTATTCTGACTTTTCAGTTCATGAAGTTACTGTTTTGCATGGCGTAAATTAAGATGTTTTTCCACATGACTTCTTCATTGTTTCAGCACTGTGGGAAAGCCCCTTTAACTAGCAGTTTCCGGATTATCCTGCCTGTGTTTTTATCACAAACGGGTAACTCTCCACTATGCTGTGGAGTATATACTTGCATACCACTTTTCTGCCTGGAGGGTGGCTGATTCTGCTTCCTGTTTGGCTTGCTTCCAATTTTCTGTTTTACCTTTAGTCGATACAAAGACCAGATGCTGGAGAATTCCTCTGGAATTGAAATAAGGTGAATATTTGCATCAACATCCACCTATTGGCTGATCCATTCAAACTGCAATCACATGTTTGGACCAAGATAAAAAAAAAAACAAACCCCCAAAAACCTGTCTCAGAAGGAAGGATGTCTCCCTTTTTCTGAGAAAAAATAGTTTTATCTCTGTTCCACTATGGGCAGCCCATATTCAACCCAGTGGGCAGAAACCTTCCTTTGTACCTGTAGAACAAGGGGTGCAAAATTCAGCTGTAGGATATTAAATGTTTCCTCACATAAACTTCAAGAGCAAAATAAAGAGTGTGGCAAAGATGAGGACAAGAACCATGAATGTCATGAGACTTGACCGTGGTTTAAAGGAGGAAGCAGAAGGTCAGTATTATGCCCTCAGGTAATCACTCTACATCTTACTGATTTGTCTTTATTGGAGTCTATCATGTGCTCATGGATGCCTTTGTCTCTTTGTCCCTTTTATTAGTGTTGATAGTTGCAGCAAAGCAGGTAATATAGAGGTGGTGAGATAAAAAAAAATGAGGTGGGGCAAAATGGAGAAAGTGCTGAAAAACACAAAATTAGGACACAAACAGGGCTTGTAAGAAGAAAAAAAAATGAAGAAGAAAAAAATTATTTGTGAATACAAATGTGATGAGCTTCAAAAGAACATGTAGGCTACAGAGGAGCATATTGACAATGTCCTAACTGTCTCTTTCAAGATGAGGTGTTGTCTTTAATGTAAATGAAAAGAAGAAAAATGCAGCAAGAACTAACCATGGACAGCAAGGACAGTCTAATAAATGTAAGTTCTAGGCAGGAAATCAGGCAGGAAAAGGGTGTGATGAAGAATTAAAATAGGAAATGTGACAGATTAGAGAATTTGGACTTTGTTTCCAGTGTGAATTGTTTAGAAATAGGAGGGATTGCCTCTGAATCCCTGTATTTTCCTGTCTTGGATTTTTCATACATTGTATCAGTCAGTTTTCTCCAGCAAGTAACTGCGGTTCTGTCCTCTAGCAGACACCTTTAGAAAAGGGTGTTCATTTAGGTTAGTTCAAGGTTAGTTTATTTTACTCAACATAAGATTCCCCTGACTAACGTTTTATGTATTGCTTATGGACTGCTCATCATAATTATGGCTGATGTATGGAGGGGAAAAAAAAGGAGATACTCCTCTGATCTCAGGAAAGATGATTGTGTCTAGGAGAAATAACTCAGAATTCATTATAGTACAAAATTACCTACATATTTCAGCTGAGATTAGTGTCCTTGTGAGCAACTTGCTCTTTGCATAGTTGACCTGCAGGTTAGACCTGCTCAGACAGTAGCATGTTTGTGCACTTTACATTACCAAAACACTTTCTAGGTTTTACAGTTATTAGTCAGCATTCACATATTCACTTTACCTTTTTCCACATCCCTGACTGGTTCCAAGTTTGTATATACTTTTGCCTGGTTCACTCAATGTGGAGAGCCAATATTCCAAATTGCATGCAACAATTGTTGATTTCACATGCACACAGACACATGGAGGTCTTCGTATACTTGAGAGACTCGAGCACAGCCCCTCTTATGATGTTTGCATTAGTTAAACACTGTGAATATTCCTGAATTTATATGCATTTAAAGCTTGCTAAGACAGTTGTTATTAAGGGTATAATTTCTACTGACACCTTTGGGAGTTTTTAAGTCCAGACAGGGACTGAAAGATCAGGCTTTAGTCTGCATTTTTTTGCTGTATATCTCACTAACAGCTGAAACTTTGCAAGGACATAAATGTATGTGCATAGGTCATTTGGTAAAGCACACAGGGATTAAACCTTGAAAATATTTCCAAGCTGCATGAAAACAAGACCAACAGAATTTTGGTAAGATATTTGCCTTAATTGGAAAGGCTTAAAATAAACGATCATATGATTAAAAAAAGCAAGGATTGCCTGCTATTTGTTGTAACCCCTATTTCTGTAGTGCCCCTGTAGCCAGAGAAGCAGCTGTTCATTGCTGACATTCTCCCTGCCAGGCATTCCAACTCTCTGAGGTAATGGGCTACAAGCATACGGGCCTTTGCTTTAATTCTTTCAGCGTATCCTTCCGCATGGATAGAGCGAGGGGAACGCCTCCAGGAAAAGAAATTAAATGCACACACACAGAGGCACACAGGGACGGCCGATTTGAAAATATTCCTGAGAAGGCAATTTGCGCTCATGCGGCACAGCGTCACATGAAAGAGGCCGCCCGAAGAGCTGGCTGGCACAGGTTTATTTTGTTGTAGTATTTTCTTCCACCCCTCCAGCTCTTTACCCAGTGGAATGATATCCAGAGCAAGTTTTTTGAGACAGGAAGTGAGGAATGTTTTCACTATGAGTGATCTGAGAAGAAGGTGGGTTAGCCGAGATAGCAGCTGTTTCGGACCAGAGGAACACAGTAAGTCCGTTCCCGAGGAATACAGATGAGATGGCTCCGGGAGAAGAAGTCTTGGAGCTCTGGGGTTTTTTTTCGGCTACACGTATGTGAAAGGAGACCCGGTGTATTCGGATCGCTGTGCAAGGTAAGGGGGAAACAGCGGGCACAGTGAAAACATAGCGGGTGGTATCTGCTGTGTACCGTAAGGCTGAAGAGTTTCAACCATTTACTTTTCGAAAAGTAAAGGCTGTGGGACTGTGCTTCTGGAGGTGGGCGAAGTTTGAGATGTTGACTTACCGCTGCTCTCTCAGTCCAAGAGTCATGTCAAAGATTAACTGCTAAAACAAGGAGCGGGTGGAGTATTTTGATTACTTTTTTGGCTGCCCAAATATTTCTGAAATGCATATATGTATTTCAAGAATGTGAACTAATAGGAACTATTTTCACCATGATATATTGCAGTTTTACTTTGATTACTGTCATTTGTGCAGGCTATTTAAAAATAATTGTAAAGTAAAATGTTATTAATTGAAGGGGGAGTGGGAGGTGAAGGTAAATGAGAAGGATACCCCAGTGCTCCGTAATCACACATTAGTCACAGCCATGTTGCTGAAATTGTAATATAGCATTTTTGAAACTACAGATTTCTGTTGAAATATAAAGGTACAAAGTTTGGCCACTAAAGTCGTTTTTAGCTGTTGCATGAAAATTCCGGGCTTGGTAAATAAAGGCTTGTTATTGTAAAGGTCATCAGTTGGATTTGTAACCCCTGGCAGTACATAGCCATGAGTTTTTGCTAAAGTAGCTTAAAACAATTCAGGTAGGTGTGAATTTAAAGTAATACAGCAGGCAAATTTGAGAGCACCTAGGACTGCAGAATGCACAGCTGCTGAATACACCAGCACAGCTGTGTTTGCAAGAACTACACATGGCTAGTAATAGAAGATACTGAATGATACCCTGGTGTTAGTCAGCAGACTTGCCTTAATTCTACAATACTTATTATATGTTAGGAATCTTTTTTTAGTTGGTCTTTTGTGATGTGGTCTGGACGTTAATTACTTGTGTTTTTCTTGTTATAAATGGGTTTTAGAAGTCATGAAGATTATATCAGACATGCTAAAATGAAATAATTTACGGTAAATGCTCAGTGGAGCACTTAATGTAAACAACAGATCATAACCTGGAGAATGTTCCTGGCTGCCACTTTCTGAAAATGCTGCTCTAAACTTCCTTCCTATGTTTGCATTGCTACCTGTTTGCATAGTGAAATAACAAAGTCTGAGGCTGCCTCATGTCAGCATTAGATGGTTTGGAAATTTCATCTGTCAGGTTAGCCCCTGGTTAGTGATTTTTTTTTAAATTTTATTTTTTAAATTATTTTAATTTTTTCCCGCATGCTCTTAGAATACTTTTCAAACCCTTGATATAGGCATAAAAGATGGAAAGTCTTTCATACTCAGTGGTACTCCATATAACCAGAGATTAAAACACTTCTGCATTTCTGACTGTAGCTTTCAAGAGGGGAGTAAATTGGTTTCTCTCATTGCTGTAGCACCAAAGAAGACACCTAACTGTGCAAAGAATGTATTGGAAAATGGGCCTCAGGGACGTGAGCTGAGGTCAGCCAGCCAAAAGTTACTCTGCCAGGAATAAACCCAGTGCAAGATTCTGCTGGCAGTGGACAGGGGACTAAAAGCTTCTGTCTGTAGAGCATTCCCTGCATGCTGTTCAAGCAGGGCTGGATTTGGAGGATCAAAGTGCAGAGTGAGTAATAAAGTGAGGATTCCCTCTGTATCCCTAAATTTTCCAGGGAAACCTGTTGCTAACTGTTGTTACTTATTCTACAGCTGCACCCAAAAATAAATTAGTTGGTGTTTGGGTGAGGATTGTTTTCTCATTCAGCTAAGATTTTAGGTGGCATCTGTTGAGGATGGGGATTGTGTACAATGGTAGAACTGCTTCAAGATTATCAGAAACGAGGTCATGAATTATGCTTCTGGTCATTCTTTGAAGTAGCGTTGCAAAGATGTCTTTGAGAAAAAATGCCATGCTGCCTCCTCTTTCTCCCCGTTGTAGGCCTTTAATGTCTTTCCACCTTCCTTTCTTCTTTGTGGTGCTGCTGGCTGGGGAGTAGGGAGTCTGATATGGGGTTTTCAGCCTAAAGAGTTTGTGGTTATGGTGGATAAGTTTCTAGACATGTGTATAAATGTCCGAGGAGAATGCGGTATCTCTTTGTTTACAGCTATGCCTTTGAGTTTAAAAACAGGTGTGCTGGGAAGACTACTTCTTCCGGTTCCTCCATTCCAAAGAAATGCATATCCTCACGTTGTTCCTGTCTGGTCATCCCGAGAGTCCTCAGAAATCAAATTATGCCTTTTAATATGTGCTACTCATACATGCTAGCCTGGAAAAAAATTAGAAAAGAAAAGTAGGCGTTATTTTTCTTTCCCCTTCCGTCGGGGCGGCATTGCCACTAGAGGTGCAGGGGCAGAGCTCCTGCCCAGGGCGGCGGGAGCTCTGCAGCCACAGCGCGGCGTTCGATGTGCGGGCGGCGCCGAGCCCCGAGCTCGCTCCCGCCGCCGCCCCGCAAACCCAGCCCGCCCCAGCCCGGGGCAGGGCAACCTCACCGAGGGAATGGCATCCCTGCCCAGGGCAGCGGCGTGCAACGGGGGCGTCCCTAAGGCGCCTTCCAGCCCAAACCTTTCCGTGACGCTACGACAAGTTTCACAGGCTAGGGTGCGTGCGCTAAGAGAACACTTAGAAAAGGAGAAAGGCAAAGTTTGGAATGGAGTTGACAGGAGAGGAGGTGCGAAGGTGTTTGCAAAAGGTGGGGAGATGGGTGGCTACCTATAGTCTGAGTAAGAGTATGTTTTTCAAAGAAAAATGAGAAAATGAATGGTTCTTAGAGTTCACATACTCTCTTGGTGAGGCAAAGCATAACCTGAAGCATCATACAGCAGTTCAGCATAAGGAATAATGGTACAGCTTGCTCTAATCCATGGAAGATTAGAGGAATTGCAGTTTAATTGTCTGGTAGGAAATGGCTACAGTGTGAGTTTTAATGCCTCCCTTGCCTTTCTTTTTTCCCCTTTATCATTTATGGGGCTTGGTTTTGTGTTTAATCCAACAGCAGATAGTGGCTGAGGCTGCACAACGCTCTGAAAAACAAGCCAGGTTGCTGGATTTGCTCTTAAAGAAAATGTCTTTGTTCAGTATTGCAAATACCTTAGACAACTCAGATTTCATAGACATATTTCATTTAAATACCAATTCAGTTTATAAATACTTATTTTAAGACATTGCAGTCACACCTGATTAAGACTCATTATTCTCTTATGAGTTTAAAAAAAAAGAGATCAACTTGCCAAAACCCAGTGTCATCTGTGGAAAAACCAGAAACTCTTGTACTTATTTCATTATTTGAATACTTAACAGCCCTGCATTTTTGAAAGGTAGACTGATTATTTAGATTCAGAAAAAATATACATGTTATTTTTCCCATGTTACCATTCCCCTTTCAGTCAAAGTATTTCTGATTCTTGTATTTCTTCTCTTTCTTTTTTGTTCCTTACTAGGACTCCAGTGGATGTCTCTTCTCCTTGTCTCTTGGTGGAAAACTTGCTTGGCTTTAATGGATACTGCTGCTGCTGGTTGATCTCTGGAGACTTTACAGCTCCTTACCTTTTGAGAGGAGGTAACTTCTTGTCACCTCTCAAGGTCTCAGTGGTAGCAGCTCTTTATCACTAACCATCTCTGGGGGAAAAAGAAGATGCCTCTGCCTTTTGGGTTAAAATTGAAACGAACTCGACGTTACACAGTATCCAGCAAGAGTTGCTTGGTGGCTCGTATCCAGCTGCTCAACAATGAATTTGTGGAGTTCACGCTGTCAGTGGAAAGCACGGGCCAGGAAAGTCTGGAAGCAGTGGCTCAGAGGCTTGAATTGCGGGAGGTAAGCGAGATGTCAAGTGAAGGCATAACTTCAGTTTCTGGTGCTGGATGACCTAAGTGGTAAATCCTTGCCATGTAAGGTAATCAGCTACTGGGGCAGCTATCCTATATTCCCATTGTTTCTTCACGTTCTGGTGTTTATGGGGCTTGGATTGCTCCTAAACAGTTGCAAAAGTTGTTACAGAGTTTAGGGAATGTCCAAGGGGAGGAAATGTGAGAAGTGTTGATGAATAAAAGCTTGGAATGATAAACAAAGCAACGTTTTTTCAAACGTGACAGTGCTGAAGATTCTGCTTTAAAAACCCCAGAAATCCAACAAAAAATTTTTACCTAAGCAACATGGTTAAAACTAGAGCAGGACTTGAGTCATAAGACAGCATGTTATTTGTGTGCATGTATTTTTTTTTTCTGATGTATTAGTGCTGTGAAAAGAATCTAAAGCACAAAATGTGATAAGTGTACCAGTGACCAACTGTTTGTCTTGCTTGTTTAAATACCACAAGTATATTTGCAGACACTGTCTTGGAACTCATATATAGTCATATAGATTGAGTGCTGGCCTTATGATGAGACTTGGTTTGTGCTAGTTGAATATGTAAATATCTGTTCAACATGTCTTTTTCCCCAAAAATTCCTTCCTTGATATTTTGAAGGATTCTTTTGGAACTGAAATTTACTCTTTCACACATTTAGTGATTATTTCTACATCTGATGTGTTGAGTGAATTCCTTCTCAAATGCTAAGCTTTGAAATGTTAACAGAAATCTACATAGATGACCAACATATGAACCAATGTCATTATTTTATAAAATTGTTGAGCACAGGTGGTTTGAATGCAGTGTTTGAATGCTCTCAATCCTGGGTGAACTGACATTTGCCCTAGAGTCTGAAAGGTTTAGTTTAGTTCATTTTGTAGTTATTGAACTATGACAGCATGTGCACTTCTGGGGGGCAGAAGAGAGAAAACTAGTGATTTAAAAAGTGATTTAAACTAAAAGTTTAGTGGTGCTAACATTGTTCTGAAAAATATGCTTTTGTTCTTTTATGTAATCTGCCATAGAATGACCTTTTGATTATGGGATTCAAATACAGGAAGAAAACTCTGGACTTAGGTAGCCAAAATATGAGTAATTGTGAAAATAATTTATAATAAATATTTGCATCTATAACTATGATCTTTTAAAATGTTATCTTTTTATTGTTAGGCAGTGGCAACTGTTGGTAACTTTGCTCAAATATTGTGCAAATATATTTTGAACTCAATTCTGCAAACATTTATTACTTTACACAGCATGCATTACTGTAGGATTCCTTAGAGGGAAATGTTATATATAGTCAGTTGTTTTCAGAAATGCTTTTTATTTTTTCTGTTTGGAGAATAGTTAAAAATGAAATAAACTTGAAGCTATTAATCTATAAAGGTTTGTTCACTGCGGTTGTTTTCAATTGCAATATGCATTTTTGTGGAGTCTCCAACTATTTTTTTTGTGTACAGTTATTTTGGAAAATACAGTTCTTTGCAAGGGTATGCCTTCTTTTTTGATCTTTCTCCTAGCAAAGAGAGACTCTAGCAATGCTTGTAGCCTTAGTGTTTGCTTGGAACACATCAGATATCATGTATTTAGAATTCAATTATTGTTGTGTGATTGAAATTTGTCAATTTTACCTATCCACTTTCAGATGTAATTTGTAAGTCACAGAAAGGGTAGAATTTTTACTGTTTGCAAAATGCAAAGGCTTTGTCTTCCTGAATGATGACTACTAGCTTTTATTGAACTAGTCACGGAGTGCTGGAGATGCAGTTTTTTTCAGCTATTCTTCATTATCTCTTTCTTTGGAACTACTCCTAAAAATCTTTTTAAAAACAAAAAAAAAGAGAGCAAGAGATGCAATTCCCTCAATTAAGAGTCATATATCAGACTAAGGGAGTTGACAGTACACTATTGAGCTTTGAGCAGATTCCTTCAGTCATGCATTCTTGCATGGATTATTTTGGCAGGAAAATGTGTTGCAATAAAAGGGAATGGAAAATAGGGATATAAATTACTTTCCAGAGCTTGCATTCAAAAAATGTTGTTCTGCCTTTAAACAGTCAGATTTGCCAGGCAGATACTGGATCATTCCTGACTGCTTGCTTAGTAGAAAGTTTTCAGAAAGAAAAACGTGTTCAGCACTTTTCTTAAATCTACAAAAACGACTTTAGTCTTTGATACAGTAAAATACAAAGTATTTCTGTAAGAAGTTGGATCTTTGTAGTGCACTGAGCAGCCTTAAAGCATGAAGGTGAATTCCAAGTGTTAAACGTGAAAGTATGACTGTTTATTTGAATACTGAGGCTTGGGACCATTCTCTAATCCAAGGTATCAGTTTCAGATTACTGTATATGGCCTACACAGCTAGGACAAGCAGTTCCCAAGCATTTTCAAAACAGTTTATTGCATGAGGCATTAGGGGAATATGTACCATTTTTTACACACCCAGTGGTAACATTTGTAAATACCTCTTTCTCTCTGGCGTAGTCTGGAATTTCTGAATTTGGACAGTGAACTGAACTATTTTTAATGGTGTGCCATCTTTTAAGATATTTATTTTAACAGATCTTTATGTAAATGAGTAATCTTTAAATTATTTAACATTACATGGCTAAACACTGTTTTTCTTTTGATTTTCCGATTAGTACTTCTCAATTTCCAAGTTGTATATTAGTATGGACACATAGTATTTAGGAAGATTTACGTATGTCGACAATTTTATTTTTTTACGGAATGGTAAACTTTACAGAAAAATGGAATTAATTCATTAAACTGAGTATCTTCTGGTATTCCTAGAATGTGACTCATCAGGAATGAGTATGTAATCCAGCTCTCTTAAACTGAGGAACTGGGGAAAGAAGCCAAAGGGAACAGTGAACATAAGTTACTTGCCCTTTGTAGCACAGTCTGTCTTTTATCCTGTGGGAGAACTATAACCAAACTTGATTTATGCAAAAAAGCTGTTACAGAAAACCATTCTGGAATCACAATCTCAGAAAAACTGCTGAGAGCTCTGCTGGTTAACTACCTTAAAAAGTATGTGCAACAGTGCTAATCTTGCATCTAGGGCATGAGTGTGCAAATAAAATCCTTGAAAATACAGAGATTTTTAGAACATTGAAATATAGCTAGGTATATTAGCTAGCTAGGTTTGACAGGAGATGTTTTAACTGGTGTCTTTCTCTCGATTTTTTTTTTTTTTCTAATAGCACTTCTAAACCAGAGAAGGGGCTAATTCTGCTGCTGTTTACAAGCAGAGTCTGACTTTACTGCAGATATTTGGTAGAGTACAAGTATAAGAACCAATGGCAGGGAACTTCTATGGAGTGTATGTGTTGTGCGTTTGGAAGTTCCTGTGTTTGTTTTGAACATGCAGAGGAAAAGGAACCAAGGTTATCTTGATCCTGAATAACTTCAAAATTCTGAAACAGTGCTTCAGAAATGCTTGAACTGTGTTTAAAACTTTGGTCTGAATTCTAAAACATCAGTTCTCTTTTGGAGAAAACACAAAAAATATCTTTAATTCATTGTGGTGGTTTCTTAAATTTGTTTTGCGTATGAAAAGAGTGTTTTTAAAATAAGACCAAGTGCAACCATAAATATTCTCATGTCTGTATGTATCAGTAACCATATTGACTGACAAGAGTTGGGCCACGTCATGGAGGAGGGATCATTAACATAATTAAGTTTATGTCTTGTATCAAAGTCTGACAACATTTTAGCTGATGCTTGCAGAAATAAGAGGAGAAGCAGTGCTCATAGTTGAACTGCTGTGGTTGCCTCTCTGAACCAACTTTTCCTTAAAATTAGGAAAGGAGAAATTGTCATGGAGGAATGTATATGAAAATCTTCCATGTGTAATCTGATTAGTTTAAAAGATGCTGCTTTATTGAAAAGCAAAACTTGAATCCATCCAAAACATTAATTAATTATAAGAGTGTGATAACTGTAATTTAGGAACCAGGGTAAATTGAAGGACAGAGCAGTCAGGCAAAAATCGGTAACTGCCTCAGTGCAATTATTATAGTTCTTCCTTTCTCTGAAGAAAAAAAGATAAACATTCAGGTAAAGGGCTTGCACTCGTTATTATACTGAGCAGCACAAAATTAAGGTTTTTCCATAAAAACAATAATGACAATTAGGAAGCCTTGCCCCTGATTTCTTTAGCATTTTTATAAAGTTAAGTCAGAATTTGAATATACCACTTAATTGCATTTTGTTTACCATCATGTCAGTGAATTGCTGTACAGTTTTATACCAATTTTGACAGGAGGGGTTTTCTTTACTTCTGAAGAAAAGGCATTAGCTTATTGTTTAGTGTTTTTAGACTGCTTTGAAATTTGGCTTTTTCTTTTAGTAAAGCAATCAGAACTTAAGCCTCTGATGAATGGGAACATGATACTTCTAATGTCAGGGATATGTAAGGTGGAAGTCAAAAACAGTTATGTGAGTTCATCTTTCTTAGAGCCTTGAACAGTGATGGGAAAAAGTAATGTGATTTTTTTCAAGAAAAGTATATTTCTACATTTCTGGGTCTTGTTGATAACTGACCTTTCTCTGCAAGAGGTTAAAGTGTGTCTTGGATATCATGTTTTCTGTGCCCTATGAAGGTATGGCTCTTTAGCTTGTAAATTAGTCAGCTTACCTTTGTCAAATGTCCTGATCAGTAGAATCTTCCTTGCCTGTTAGAAGATTGTTTATTCAAGATACTTGAAGGGTGTTAAACACAGTGTATTGTGCTTTGTGTAATGTTTAATTTGAATGAACTAGAATACATCAGATTACCTTGCAATGTATTGATCTGCTAATTTATTTCTTATCCCGCAGTGCTTTAAACTATAGGTGACAATTATTTTATTTAAATAGCACTTGTGAAATCCATATTAGAGTGGCTAGGAGAAAACAATTGTGTGTGTGAGTGTTGGAAAAAAACGTTTCCATTGTGAAAGAACTAAGATTTAAGAGTAACTTACCTCTTTGTTCATATAGCTGCTCCGCTAAATATTCTCACCTGCAGCTACAGTTGAAGAGCTTATCAGTGCCAGAACAACAAAAACAATATAGGCAGAAGTACCCTACAGTAAACAGCTTCAATATGGGGAAAAAGGGAGGGATTTTTGTCAGTGGCCCTCCTATTTCTGCAAGAAGAATTGGTCATGGTAGGATGTAGAAGTGCAACTTTCTCCTTGGTGGCTGCTACATGACAAGACTCAGAAAGGTTTTCTTTTCTCCACCACTTTCAGGAAGTCTTGGATATTGCACACTGGCCAGCCCAGGCTGCTTCAAGTCCTTTCTCAGATAGAGATTGGCAAGTTTTGTGGAGGAGGTTGTCTGCTGTGATAAGAATGGAGTTTCTGGAGAATTTTCAAGGCCTGCTGTCTCATTCTGTTGCTCTTAACATTGGGCAGAGAGTAAACCTTTCATTTGGTATGTGGCAGTTGTGCTTAGTACACGATTATTGACCCAATTCTCCTGCATGCGGTTTATTTAAACTGTGCTGTCCTGGTAGCAGGAGCTGCTCTCTATCCAAGCATATAATAAAGCTAGATGTGGTGGAGCCCTTGGGCTAACTGGGATTTTATAAGTTTGACTGCAGTGCTTATCCTTCAATAATGAGAAGACGTTTTCAGCATTCTGATCAGGGAAGTCTTATGGTTTGTTGTATATGTATGTACCAGTCTAAAAGAGGAAAAGCCTGAAAATATATTTTGATTGCATTCCTCTGTTATTGTTTTCTCTTTTTTAATTTTTTGCCTCACATCTTAGGATGGTGGTTCTTCAGGTACCCCTGAGGCAGGTAGCCAAATGTATTAATTAGAAGGCACTGTATTAACCATTAAAAAACAATTCTCCTTTCCAGCCTATTTGTAATCTATGACCTATTTTGTAGGATTTAAAATATAGGCTATGGAAATTAACTGGAAAATATATTACTACGTTTGTAAGGCTGAAGTAAATTTTGAACAGTTATGCCTCAGGGCACCTCCAAGGGTTGCATGGTCCTACCCTCTGCTCAGGAGCATCAGGTGGTTCAGGGGTTGCCTGGGTGAGTTTACCACCCAGGTGCCTCCAAGGATAGAGATTTGACACCTCTTTGGGCTATCTGTTCTGGTGTTTGGCTAGTCTTGTTGTGAAATTTTTTCCTGATCTAACTGGAATTTCCCACGTTACAGCTTGTCCCCAGTGCTTCTCATACTCGCTGTGATTACTTTCAAGAAGACTCTGGCTCTATCTTCTCTACCTATGCCCTGCTCTTAGGCAATTGAAGTCCACAATAAGATTTTACTTAGTCTCTTCTTACGGCTCATCAGCCCCACTTCTCTGACTTTCACTGTACATCATGCCAAAAGATCTGGTATAGTCACCTGCAGTGATGTAGGTTTATGGCACTCACACCTGGTGAAACTCCTCTGCTTCACTTAGGAAGTCTGGTTGGCTCCAGTGATGAAATCACTCCACTCCCACCAACTTGTGAGCTGTAAATACTCTGTGGGGCTTTTGGTACTTTTGTGTTCTTGAGAGCTCTTGAAATTTTATGCAAAAATGTTTACTGTCTAGTGTCAGAAAGCAAATAGAAATTAACTGTGCAGAAATTATATGCTCTTTTTATTTCTATTTGATTTTCTTCACAGGGGTTGGGTCATGAATAAGTCACTAAAATAAACGAACCTCAAGGTAGTGTTAATCTTAACAGCTTAACATATTTTAAGAATTATGTCATGCCATTCTTTTTAGCACTGGATGTTGTCCTGAGCTGCTAATAATAAAATGTTTTAGCAATGAATAAAAGTGAGTTCTATTTTAATCAGTGCGAATATTCCAGGGTGCATAAGCTCATCTGAAAACTCACAGGATCAAATTCTGCCCTTGAAGTGAAGTGAAAGGTTTGCATAAAAGTCAGAAGACCAGCTTTATATTTTGCATGGCTTGTTTAAAGATATGCTGGATTCCAGAGGATATTTTAAAACGTGGAAACATTTTTCTTAGTCTGTTATGCCAATAGCTGCTTCGTTCTGTGTGTAGGCAAGAAAAAGCAGTCAGTGTTTCAAATAAATAGATCTACTCAAGTGATCATCATGCCTTGAAAACAGTCTATACATTCAGTTTCAATTCAGAGTGTAGACCCAGGAGTATTTTACATCAGAGAGTTTGAAACAGTGGCAATATTTGTGGTTTCTTTCTCCTCACCTTTATTATACATCCATGCTTCTATGAGGTTTAAGTACACCAAGGCTGCAAGTGAGTTTATTCAAACAATTGCTGTACTTTTTTTTGGGTGTATTTTTACAAACGTGTTTGTGTGATATCATCTATAGAAGTCTTTCAGCTGTAGCTGTTACCCTTTGCTTTCGGTCTCTGCCATGGCCATTGCCCTTGCTCAGAATGTTGTGGTTCCACATTTCAGATGGTGCTCAGCCCGAGGCTGATGTGGTTGTCCTGGCAGAGAAGTGGGCTGGGCCAGAGCAGGATGTCAGCATCACGGTCTGACTTTGGCTCCTGTGACTGTGTGTGGTGTTAACAGTCCTGTGATGAAAGGGAGATACACCTTTTTACATGCATTCCTTTCCTTACTCAGTCTGCAGCAAGGATTAGTAGTCATTCACTCAGTACATTTTATCCTTTTCAGCATGTGATATTGCAGTGAACATGGTATTTCTTTTGTAAGGAGTTTCTGTGGCACTACTGTTTGGGGTTTTTTCCCCTAACATCAGATACTGTCTTCACAATATCTTTTTGGGGTGATGGTGGTCACCTAATAATTGGGGGATTGAAGAATAGAAATAAAAATGTAATTTGAGAGATCAGTAAACTTGGTGTGCCTGGACTAGGAAATTTAGAAATCAGTATTATTTATATTATTTATATTCAGAGCCATATTTCTTTTGTCCTCTTGAACCTCAAAGTATTTATGACTTCCTAAAGTTGACTCGTGGCTTTCAGAATTTAGAAGTGAAGAATACACAGTGTCCACCGGAGAAAAAATTGGTTTGTAGGATTTGCTTTACAGAGATCTCTGTTTCTGATTTGGGAATAGTCTCGTTCTCTATCATGATTTTTAAACTTCCCCATTCTGCACTTTCTCTAGCTATTTTCCTCTGTACGGAAAAAACATGCTTTTTTCTTCTGTGAACAGTTCTAATTCAATTGAATTTCTATATTATAGGCTGTCTTTTTATCAGAGACCTGGAGCTGTTTTAGAGTTTATAGAAGGCATCTTAAATAGGCAGATTTTGTCTGAACATATTTATTTTTTATCTTGTGAATTGCAATTACATGGTAGTTAGCACTAATTTTAACTTAAAGGTTTTTTTTTTTAAACCTTGGGGGAAAAAAGCCCCCAAACACCAAAATCCACCAACAATCACTTAGAACTGTGTTTATGCTAATTTAGAGAGGAGCAAAGAAGTACATTTTGCCCACATGCAGTGCCAAAGGAACATTACATCTTGCAACTGGCTGTAATTTCCTGCTTTTGCTAATATCCCAGACAAAATGTTTTTATGGGATAGATGTTTTTGTTAATTTAATGCTACACCTTGACTTTTGTGCCTCAAACTACTTGATGATCTATGCTGATATGGAGCACTGTTTCAGTTGCTGTCCATGAAGTTAGGGATGGGGCATATGTGCCCATGCTGTGGTTGCAGACACAGTCAGCCTGTCAGAGCTGTAAGGAAAGTCTGGAATCCCGTGAGGGTGGACTCTTCGTCCTGTTTAGACTGTAAACTAAGAAAATGTATGTATAAGAATTTTCAGATGTGTATATGGGTGAGTTTTTGCAGGAATTTTCTGAAGTGGACTTTTTCTACTAAGAGCTGCTGCTCCCCAATGAATTTCAAATCTCTGCGTCACAATATCAAAATGCTAGAGCTTTTGAGAAAACAGTAAATATGTTTTTTACTAGGGAGACAATTTTTCCATGACTAATTAATAGAAATTATTGATTTAGAGAAATCATGGTAAATATTCCCTCTGATTTACAAAACTTCATCCTTAAAAGCTTTATTTTGTGGAACTTAAAAATGTCTGAAAATATGGAAGGAAAAATACTGGATTAAAGGTGTTGGTTTTTCTACAATTTCTACATGTATTAAAGTGTATGTAGCAAGGACTTGGAGAGTTTTCATGTAAATACCTACAGGCCAAATTGGTAATTCGTAACATTCACTTATCTCTCTCCCTCAGTTAAAACACTTCTAATTATGATATCTGGTTTTGCTATGATAATGGCATGAGTATTTTCCAGTCCACATCTGTTTGCTGGTCCAGAACTGAATGAAATAAGTACTGTGGGAGCAGATTTTAGCCAGTATAAACATAGTGGAGAAATGGAAATTTTAGTGGGTGACTCTGCAGTATGGATTTAGAGCTGTACTGTGGAGCAAGAGAAAAATACTCTGATCCAGACTCCTTCTGGGAGAGGATCTAATAAAAATTAAATGGTGTTGCTCAAGACGCTGTCCAGTGGGATTTTGACCTTCCAATGGTGACATCCCTCAGCCTCTCAGGGTGGTCTGTTCCAGTGCATACTTTATGTTGTTTTTGACTTGGTCAGGAGTTGCCAGCTCAGGCAAGATATCTTTCTTCTCTGCTGTATCTGGTCATTTTCCTGCTCATACAGTGAGCCATGCATGTGCTTTAATGAGCTCAGCTCTGACTGAGCAGCTGTCCTGTGCTCTTTTGTCCTTCAGCATCCCATGTGAGCCCGCCTACCAGGTCCCCAGAGAAGCCATGCTTTGCTCTGCTGCTGTCCCATGTCATTTTCTATTTGTCTTCCCCACTTCCCTTAGATTTCCTGTCACTCATGAATGCCTACTACCAGCATCTGTGAATTGCCACCACAGAGTTACAAGTTATGAACTGTTTCCAAGTAGAGTAATTCTGGTACAGTTTTCAGTGGGGGACTTTATGTACCTGAGTTGATTATCTGGATGTAACATTTGCTTTTTATGATAAGCATCTCTGCAGTTCCCTGAATTTTCTGAAGTTTTGAGTAACCCATAGCCTTAGTCAGTGTTTTGAAACATTTCTTTCTAAGTAGCAAGACTTTCATACAATATATTTTATCTAATCTCACAATATTAACTTTTGTTCATCATTGAAATGCCTCTTTTTCAGATTACATATTTCAGTCTCTGGTATTTTAATAAGCAGAATCAACGTAGATGGGTAGATTTGGACAAACCTCTGAAAAAGCAGCTGGACAAATATGCCTTGGAGCCAACTGTGTATTTTGGAGTAGTGTTCTATGTGCCTACTGTTTCTCAGCTTCAGCAGGAGATTACCAGGTAAACCTCTTAGTATAAACTTCTACGTTATAAACTTGCTTTCAGCATTCTGAAATGTATGGTTTATTTAAAATTTGTCTGCTCTCCACTCCCCTACCTTTATAGAAATGAAAACTATTTTAAGCAGAATTTAGACTCAAGCTGTATGCTAATTTATCTTTGGAATAATTAAAATAGGTGATAAACTAACCAAGCAACTAGCTTTTTTGTGATCTTAGGAATCTGCTGAAACCTGTTTTAAGTAACAGGCATACCTGCATGGTCAGACTTTTGTTTTGGTCCCTTCATGTTTGACTTTTTAATTTGGTTGGTTGGTTGGTTGGTTTTTTTTGTTTTGAAGATCCATATGTTGCTCTCATGGACATCCATCCTGCACAAGGCACATGCAGAATTTATTAAGCTATGCTTTCCTTTGTTTTGCTTTCAGTACTTTCTGTGTGGTCAGTGCCGTGCATTGGCAGGCTGGACTTCAGCTTGTGATTTTTTTTGTGTATCACTGAGCCATAAATATGGATGTTAGTTCTGGTATTACGTGTATGTTTCTACTATGAAACTGGGGAACATCACATAGTTGTGATGTGACTGCAGGGAGAAAAGTAAAATTGAGCATATATACTGGCCAGTTATTCCTATGGGCCTGTACAGTGGCTTCTAATGGCTTAATGTGTGTAGTTCTGATTTAATGATTATTTTTAACTGGCAATTGAATACAAAACCCATAGCTGGATTACAAACATGTATTGTTATTTCAAAAATATGTGCTTGTATTAACTAACCCATTTAAGCTAAAAACTTTAAGTTGGCCCTGCTTTGTGTGGGGAGTTGAAGCAGATGATCACTCAGAGGTCCTTTTCATCTTAATTTATTCTGTGGTTACATTAAACTATCTTACATACTCTGTTCATAGAATACTCTGCCAGACACCTTTCCTGCTAATTGTGATGTGAAAGCTTTTTCAGGATCACCAGGTGCAGACCTCTTGGTGCAGACACTGGTGCTGTTGTGTACGGCTCAACGCTTGGCAGCTTTAGTTCTTGGTTTTATGTGTAATTTCTGAAAGATTTTTTTTTTCTGAAAACTAAAGTTTTGTGCTATTTCTCAGCAATTTTAGTGGCTTAAAAATCTCTGGTTCAGATTCTGTGTTGGTGTACTAGGATACATTAGAGTAAGATAAATATCATTATGTTGCATTGGAAAGCTAAATTGCCTGAAAAACTTTGAATAGTCTTCTCTGGCATTTATTTAAAGAATATGGCATTTATGCTGGAACTTTAACTAAAATTTGGCAGTGTGCTGCCAGGTAGAAAGCTGGAATTTTTGTGCCAGCCTTATGCTTGTGTCCTAGAGGATGGTACTTACTTTGATATATGATAGTGAGAGTCTGGGTTAGTTTCAGAAATCTGTGGTTTTTTTCATGCCTCTTCGATATAAATGAGATTGAACATGTTCAGGCAAATTATATGTTTAATGTACAGCAGGATATGGAAATGTCATAGGTAAAAAGAGATGTGCCCTCTTGAGGTAGTGTTAAGATTCTTTATCTATATTTTTACTTTTAACAGCAGTTCTGTGGAAAGGGCTTACCTTCTGTTCCTTGACTGGGCAGACTTGTTTCCCCAAATGCCTTGGGCTTTTTCTTTTCCTTTTTTTTAAGGCCTGAATTTAGTCACAGCAGTTCTTGTGTGTGTTGTCTAGGGATGTTATGTACTGTCTTATGATATACTGTGTTTTTTTGGTAGGATCCCCAAGAGTGTAGACAATATTTATAAATTATCACTATATTTAGCAGGGCAGTAAACAGTGATGGAAGAGTGCTGTCCATTAACATGAATAAAATTTATATGGCATTTACCTGACCTTCCTAATCACTGAATGAATTACAGCACATACTTCCATGTTCTCAGTATTAATACCTTACTTCACAGGAGTGAACATACAATATGAGGAAGAACTTTTAAAAACTAGACTTATGGAAGACTAATGTTCTCCTTGGTCAAGTCTGTGTAGGTGTAATGGCAATTCTGAGGTGTTTTGGGCTCCAGATAGAAAGTTCCATGGGTGGCTGAAAGGGGTAGAAAAATTCAGACAAATGGTGGCTCAGACTGTGGACAAACAGTACAACTAGTATTGGTTGCATGTATAAGAGATGATATAGGAAAAGCTTAGATTAAAAGAAAAAACCCAGTGCCTTGAAAGTGAGAACAAAATGTACTCAGAAGTTGTAATGCAGAAATGAAAGTCACTTACTGGGATTGAGGGAATGTATATTGTTAGATCTGTTGGAAGAGAATGCAGCAATACAGCAGCAGTTTACTGAACATTGTAAAGAGACAATAGCAAAAATGTTAAGGAAGGAAGAGGTAAAAAAATAAAAAAGGGTTTGGTAATAGTTAGAAATTGTGGAGATTCTTTAAGATCACTGATTCTAGAATGATAGGTGAAAGTTAACGGTGGCAGGAGTTTTAAAAAGCCTTGAAGAAGTGGGTCCAAATGATGAGGAAGACTACCCTCTACTCAAATTGGGAAAAGCAGAGAGGAATAGGAAATGCAGGCATATTCTTCTGCTCTCTTTTAAAAATTAAGAAGCCCGTGTTACCTTTTCGTTTTTTTTTTCCCTGTAGGTATCAGTATTACTTGCAATTAAAGAAAGATATCTTGGAGGGCAACATTCCTTGCACACTGGAACAAGCAATACATCTGGCTGGTTTGGCAGTTCAGGGTAAGTAAGAAATTGTGCCAGCTAGCAAATGTTGCATTAGAAGCTTTGGCGATCTATTTTCTATTGCCTGTTATCTATTTGTTACTCAAGATTTCCAATTCAGGAAGTTATGAAAGGGGCTTGTTCCTTAGGACTTTGTCATGTGGGCTGAGGGGAGGAACAGTTGGGTCAGTGGCCCTGAACTTGCTTCTGTGCAGTCCTCAGAGGTGTACTTGGGTATTCAACATGTAGTTTCAGGAGCTGGATTTGAATTAGACATTGGAGTTCCTTTGGGGGCAAAGGCTTTAGTTGTTTGCCTACATCAACAGACCCTTCTTCTGTTTCTGTTGATGAAGGCTCTTTATTCTGACACATCCTCATAAATAAGCAACTTCGTATATACAGCTGTACTTGTATTTCCACTTCTTATCCCATATTTCCTGTCACATAAGACTATTTCAAGTTAATGTGCAAGACTGTTAGCAATTCTTGTGTTCAGATCACTCCTGAAAATACATTTCTGTGATACCTATATGAAAAAGGCAGCTTTATTTTTTCTAGCTAGGGTCAGATGGGATAGAGATACCAGTCCTGAGTCTGTCTGCACTGATCATGTCTGGTGTTCCTTGCAACGCGCTTGTCTGATACTAAATCTCTCAAAAGTTTGTAATGGCAACAGCTGTGTTTAGTGTGTTTGTATGTTGTTATTTGTATATAATTCATAGTGAATGCCACTTCAGTACATCTAATAGCAATTATAAAACTGCCAAAATTGAACAGAACTTAAAATCACTGGCAGTATACACAACCAAAGATTTTTTTATGTTTTGTTAGTTATATACATTGGTTGTATCACAATAAAGATGATGATTATATTTTTTGAAAATGTGTTTACCAGTGGAGTAGGATAAATTGTATTAATGCCTTGTTTATATAACAGTGAATCTGTTTAATCCAAGCCAGGTTTTAATGGTCTTCAACTGAAAAAATCATGCTCTGTTATTTCCATGTCTTTGGACAGTGTAAATGTCTCTCTGCTCAGTGAGTTGTTTATAGAAATCTTTCAATATAACCCTCTTTGCAGATGGAAAATATTCATCCTTTTAGCTTTCACCTTCCTTTTTGATTCTTGTATAAGATATGAACTGTATGTATTGATAACACAGTGAAAAAACAGCTCAAAAAAAGCACAGGTTCTAAATTAGTGTGCTCCAGTGACTGAAGTAGCTTATACCAGGTAGGTTAGTAATTTTAGCTGGTGAATGGGCAGAAGCAGTGTTTGCTGTTTCAAGTCAACTGGTTTCAAGAATGATCTGTATTTAAAATCAGTACAATAGGTTAATTCTAAACACTGCTTTATGTCAAGAGCTGTATTGGTCTAGTGTGTCAGAGGTGCTCCCCTTTCATATAAATAACTTCCATATTAACTGTTTTATCATTTCTTCTTCTCAATCCACAAGGAGTGTTACCAATTTTTCTGAACAGAGTAAAAAAGATGGGATTTTTTTACCTTTTCTCTTTATAAACATTATTGATTAGTTTGTTCTGTTGTTTTGCTTTCAGATTGTAGTTCAATAGGATGGAGGTTTGCTATTTGGAGATCCTGCTGCAATTAATAGGGTCTTGAATAATTTTGTTAAAAGCGTTTGAATCCAAGATTTTTTTTATTTTTTAGCGGATTTTGGAGACTATGATCAGTATGAATCTCAGGAGTTTCTGCAAAGATTTGCTTTGTTTCCAGTGGTAAGTACTTTCTTCACATTGGTGCATTTAAATTATTAAACTGACAAATTTAAAGCCTTCTTAAAATTGGTGAATGCAAATAATTTTTAGGAAGCCTTCATGATCTATCTATCTTACTGCTCCCTAGACTGTCAGATTTAGTAAACGTTTTCTTTGAGATTGGAGATAGATATGACACCTTATATTACACAAAAACAGAGATCAGAAACAAAGATCTTTTCAATTTTATTGTATACTACACTGAAAAGAATGAGAAAGTGAGTAAAACCACTTCAAAACAGTGTTTGTGCTTTTTGGGTTTATTTGTGCATATTACAGCATCTAAGCTCCAAGACTAGAGTCAAGGGTTGAATCATATGTGTAAAGAAACTATAACCATTTGATTTTGTAGAATGCTTTTGTGTTTCATTCCACAAATGCTATTTTACCTTAAGGGTCGGCTACAAGAAGAAAAAATTTTGGAAGAAGCAACACAGAAAGTTGCCTTGCTACATCAGAAGTACAGGTAACGTCTAAAACTCTTCAATGCTTAAGTTTGGTTTTCAGTAACTTCTGTAGCTCAGAAAGTTGTGAGTCTTGAAATACAGTTTGACTAATTTCACTTCCCATTTAAATTAGTTTTTTCTCTAGTACATATGTATTAAAGTTACAAGAGTTTTTGCTGAATGAAAATGGAAAAGAGAACAGAATATTTAGTAAAATAAATGAGAGGAATCTGCCTGAAAAGAATACAGGACCCAATTAAATAGTGTGACTTCACCTGTATAATGTTTCTGAGTCTTGTTCATGTGAAATTCTGATCCCAGTAAGGATGTTTCTTAATAAACAACACTAGGAGGTATTGAGGGCAGGAGAAATGTAGAGACAGTAACTGTGCCAGAATGCTTATGATCTTAGGTAGAAGGGAGCTAAGGTGCAGTAGTCCAGGACAAAAGAAAGTAAAGTTCTCTTTATCAGTTAATCAGTGAAAAATGCTTGTGACTATGTGAGTAATACTGAATATTTTCCCCTATATTGTTTTGAAACAAGAGTTTGAAAATTGTGGTTTCACTTACATTTGAAATGCACTTGTAACAAGATTGCATGGTTCAGGTTCAGCCAAGAAAATTTGATCTTCATGACGTTAGGAAAAAGTGAAGAAATTGGGAGATTTATGATTGCAAAAGAGAGACAGAACACTGAGCATGACAGGATTTTTCAGGTAGAAATAATGTCTTTTATGAGGTAGCTGAGATGTGTTAGTGGGTAGGTAAACACAAGCTTTTAAGCCCTGTGATACTACTGCAAGTCCATGAGAAAGCTGTATTTGTCAGTTGGTCTAATTATAAAGAATTCTACCTTTACTTACAGATCTTGTCCTCACATTTTCAAAGTTAAAATAGTCAGCATTTAGAAGATGCAACTGCCTTTTCTGAAATGTAAAATGCCAGACTTCGTATTTCCCTTATAGCAGTATAGGGGAAATTCATGTCTTGAACGTGTGACCCTCTGATGAAGTGAGGAAATGTGTAGAGACTGCTGGATTTTAGCAAGATTGTGATAACTGTCTGCCATTAGCAGAGATGGTAATTTTAACTGGTCTTTGTTGCCATTTACCCAAGATGCCAGAGAGAAAGAAGTTATTAGAACCAAAGTCTAAAGGCTGAGCCAAATATATCAGCCATTGGTACAGATAGAAACAGCATAATTCAACAGTTGCCTGGGTGTCTTGGGGATGCTTTTCAAGCTTTGACAGTGTCGTTCAGAGTGAAACAAATGATTTTTTCTTATTGGCAGTACTAGCTGATTGTTGTTTTATTTGTAGAGGCCTTACTCCTCCTGATGCAGAAATGTTATATATGCAAGAAGTAGAACGAATGGAGGGCTATGGTGAAGAGACCTATCCTGCAAAGGTAAATGGGGTTTTGATCTTTGTCAAATTGCCCTTTTCTCTCTGTTTAGAGTGGTTACTTCCTGCCAAAAATAAATAAAACCCAACACCCAAACCGCCCAGAGTTTTCTCCTCCAGAATTATAAAAGCAGTTGTTTCTTATGTAACTTTGCTTTTGAAGATTTTTTTCTGTACTTGAATAATTTTTTGCAACTTCTTACAGGACAGCCAAGGAAGTGACATATTCATTGGAGCATGTCTTGATGGTATCTTTGTGAAACACAAAAATGGCCGTCCTCCTGTTGTATTTAGGTTAGTATTGTTCTTTCATAAAATATCTTTGTGAACTTCACATTTTAAGTGTGTTCTTCACAAACATCAGTGACTCTTAGATATGATGTATATTTATGCATTTGATAAACCTGAACATAGTCTCATAGTCATCATGCTACAGTGAATACTGAAGGGAGTGGGAACTTCTCAATGTATTAACTGCAGAATGAATCTCTTTAAGACAGATTAATTCTAAGACATGAATATTTAATATACAGTTGCATTGCAAAACATTTATTGAATCAAAAAGGAGCAATTCTCTGCACATAGAGCGTCTTAAATCCTGAGATTGTCACATCAATTCATATAGAAACATTCACTTGTGAAATTGTCCAGGAGTTCCTTTCATATACTATAATGTATATAATATATGAGTTAGTCACATACATGTTCTCCTTTCAACAGCCATTTATGGTGTGGAAGTGATGGTCTGCAGGTTGTTCAGATAGATTGATGAACTTTTTCACAGAATCACAGACTTAGAGCATATACTGTCTTGAGAGGGACCCGTCAGGACCATCGAGTTCAACTCCTGGCCCTGCACAGGACACCCCAAGAGCCACATCATGTGTCCTAGAGCATTGTCCAAATGTTTTTTGAACTCTGTCAGGCTTGGTGCTGACCACTTCCCTGGGGAGTCTGTTCCTGTGCCCAGCCACCCTCTGGGTGAAAAGGTTTTTCTAATATCCAACCTAAACCTCTCGTGACTCAGCTTCAGGCCATTTCCTTGGGTCCTGTCACTGGTTACAGGATGGAAGAGATCAGTGTCTGCTCCTCCTCTTCCTCTCATGAGGATGTTCTTTTTTTGTATTCTTGATGGTGGTTCTGGTTTGCAGTTGCATTTTTTGTGGTTTGAAAATCAGAGCTTGTCCAGTCATATCCTGTCTCTTTTTTTGCAGGTGGCATGATATTGCCAACATGTCTCACAATAAATCCTTTTTTGCATTAGAATTGGCAAACAAAGAAGAGACAATTCAGTTCCAAACTGTGAGTAAATTTTAATTTTTTTCACTAAGTCATCAGTAAATAAAAACAAATTAAAACTGATAGTTTAACTCAAAGGTTAAAACCTACTTTCTATATATTTAGGAGCTTTGAACTGTATGAGTGAGTTAAATGTAATAACACTGGCTTTGGCCAGGTTTCTATGGGCAGCATTAAAAATTGGACCTTTTATGTTGAGTACATTGAAGTGTTTGGTTATGTGGTCATAAAAATTTTCATCCATTCCAGTAAAATTTCTAGCGTTTTTTTTAAATTTTAAATCAGTGGCAATTAAAGATAAATATAGCCTTAGAGCTTTGCTGGAATGGGCCACGGCGTTCCTTGCAGAATTAATTTTATGCAGCATCTACCAGTTACTTTTATCAAAAGGCAGCTGTTGACAATCTTATGGCAATCTTAACTATAAACTGTGTTGGTATTACAGATGATAAGTGTCTTGAGCAAAAGGCTTCTTCTTTCAAATTTCGTAAGTCTAAATAAATTGTTAGGCTAGACTGTGTATTTGGGGCTGCAAAGTAGAGTCTTAGGGAAAACCTAGTGACATTAATGAAGTTACACTAGAATGAAATCAGTCAATGGTAATTTAATCTTAAAAATTTCAGTGGCTTGTCTGAAAGCAAATGGAGGATATGAATATTTGACTTATTGCAAATGTTGGGTTTTGTTTTTTTGGCAGGAAGATATGGAAACAGCAAAATATGTGTGGAGGATGTGTGTGGCTAGACACAAATTTTACAGACTAAATAAATGCAGCCTGTAAGTAGAATATATTAGCAGAATGTATTGGTGCCCTTGCAGCTTTCATTGGGAAATGAAATCTCTCACTTCCTCTGTAAAGTCTTTACTGTCCTTTATGGATGGTATTAATTAATGACTTGGGTTCATTTTCTTAATCTTTTTTGAGAAAATATTTACTGCCAGTTTTTGAAATATATCCTGCTTTGTAACAGAGGACAGTATTAAGTGCTGAAATCTTACCATAAGTAATAATGTTTGGCCTTTGCTTCTGCATCTCAGTGCTGTGAGAGACTTCAGTTGCTTTGGGGTCTAATATTGCTAGTGCTTGTGAGCTACTGGAACCACCAGGGGTTTGGCCTGTTTGGGTGAGCTGCTCTGAAAGGACACTGGAGGCTTTGAAAGGGCGGGCAGTGTATGTGAAGCACTCCTGAAATGTGCTGGATTGACAGCTGAGAGGTATGTGGTTCTTTAGGTATCCATGGAATCTGTACGGCTCAAGTAGCACCAGTGCAAAGTAAATTTAATACAATTCATCAAAGTAAATTTAAATGGGCTCATCTCCAACTTGTAAATCAGTGGCTGGAATTTGAGCTACTTTACTGGAACAGCTTTCCTTCAGTTAAGTTTCTTCAGTCGAAGAATAGAGATTTAGACACAGTGAATAGTCTGTCATTGAAAAAGCATGATTCCCATATGTTTCACTCCTCTTCAGAAATGGGAAGATAGATGTTTGATATCTGCTGAGGCCAGTGGAAACATAAAGTATTTTGTGCCACAGGTGACTCTTTAGTGTGTTTAATGCTAATTTATTTGAGAAGTAAGATAAATTTGGAATAGAGTAAACCTCATACCGCAAAGCTTGTAAACCTGTCTTTTGAGTGTGATAAGAAGCATTGGTAGAGGTAGTGTATTTGTGGGACTTGTGCATTTCTGTCTAAATAATGTCAGATCTATAGTTCTATATTAAATGTCAGTCTCTAGGATTACTTACTGGAATTGTTTCACCACAACGTGGTTTTACATGAGGTTAAGTCCTCAAAAAAACTTTCCTGATTATCTCTGCTCTTAAGATTTCTTGTCATCTGGTCCTGCGGCTGAAAACCATCTTATGCATGCCTGTATCAACTTCAGGGATTTTTTTCTAAATCTATACATACCTTGTCTTTAGAGACTCCTTGGACTCTCCACCTGAGGAGGGCTCTCAGAAATCTTCCCTCATTCTTTCCCTTCCACGCTTTCCAATCCTTTCTTGTCCTTTACTTCCTAAAGGGTGAGCTTGAAAACATCTTTCTCACTAAAAAATAGCAGTTTCTGCATTTGTATCATGCTGTCTTTTGACCTCTGTCTTGCTATGAGAATCAGACCACAGGTGCAGTGTAGGGTGGGGGTAAATTAGCTTAAGACTTCTGAACCTTATGTCCTGGAGCCAATCCAATAAATTATGAAAGTTCATTGCCATACAATGTAGAACATACAAATGCTAATGCAGTATAGGCGTACTTTACAGTTCCTGTAACATCTGTAAGGTTAGAGTCTCTATACAGTTTTATGTCTGACTTGTAGAACAGGCAACTTGTAAAATAGGAGATTTAGTAAAGAGTTCAAAGAACTGGCTGAAGTCTTTTGATTTTTCCTTTGTGATGGTGGCTAACTCACAGAGCTCTTTCCTTTTGAGACTGTTGTGGAAGATAACACAGGCCTGGCTCCGAGAAACGTGGAGTGATTTTTAATTGAACTTGGGAGTGCCTTCTGATGTTTGAAATAGGTCTTGCTATTGTTAAGAATAATTTCTTACTGTAAAATTTCTTCTGTAGACAAACTCAGCCTGTTACAGTGAATCCTGTTAGAAGACGATCTTCATCCAGGATGTCCATGGTAAGGAAAGCAAACAGCTTTATGTTCATCTTTTTATGGATTTCAGTTGATTTTGAATCAACCATTAGTTCCCTTCAGTGAAATTAAATGAGCAGTGAAAAAGATGAGTCTAGTATGTGAGGAACTGTTTCTGACTTGTAGGAAGAGCTGCTGTGTAATATCTAAATGGTGGAACTAAAATAATTGTAATGAAAAATATTTAAAACACTTCTATATTTAGTTTGAACACTGTCTCTAGGAGACTCTCCTTGGTGTCAGATGGCAGTCAAGATACAGTCTTGGGTTGGTGGTGTATGATTTCAAGTTTTTTTCCTGGTTTTTGAATTATTTTTTGTACAACCTCAAAGGAGAAACTTATATTGCATATTTAGAGAAATTATTTAAGATTAAGGCTTTGTATGTGTTTATTTGTAATACTATACATATAATATATTATAATTTAATCTATAATGAATATTACTATCATGTATATAGTATTATATATGATATGTATATTATAATTTTATATATATATAATGGTATACACTATGTATAAAAAGCCTTCAAGAATTATTTTTATAGTGAATAATCAGTTTTTAAATAACAGTAAGATGTTTGCTTTCTTAGCCCAAGCCTCAGCCTTATATGATGCCTCCACCACCTCAGCTGCATTACAATGGCCATTACAGTGAGCCATATGCATCTTCCCAAGGTAAGTTCATTAAATCCATGGCCACACTATGCAATTTTAGAAGGTAAAAGCTATAATTTGTATTTATCTGTACCTACTTTAGCTAGAGCTGAATAAATTAATAGGTGAACATGGGTAGGTTTATATTAGAACAGCCACTGAAGTGCTTGCTGCTACTCTAGACACATAGGCTAATGTGAAACACAGTCATGGGATCACAGAATTGTTTAGGTTGGAAAAGACCTTTAGGATCATCAAGTCCAACCATCAACACAGGACTGTCAAATCCATCACTAAACCATGTCCTTAAGTGCCACATCTACGTGTCTGTTAAATACCTCCAGGGATGGTGACTCCACCACTTCCCTGGACAAGCCTGTTCCAATGCTTGACCATCCTTTCCAAGAAGAAATTTCCTAATATCCAAACTCAACTTCCCCCGGTGCAGCTTGAGGCCATTTCCTCTTATCCTGCCGCTTGTTGTCTGGGAGGGCACAAACACGCTTCACTGCAACCTTCTTTCAGATAGTTATAGACAGGAATAAGGTCCTCCCTGAGCCTCTTTTTCTCCAGGCTAAACAACCCCAGTTTGCTCCACTGTTCCTCCTCCATATGCCCTCCTATGGGGCATGAGCAGTGCTAGTTAGCATAGCAATACAAATACAGCAATTGTAGACTGAGGTGTCTTGTGTGAGTTTAAGCTGACGATTGCTTCTTTTGGTTCACGTATCAAACTGGTTTGTTATGGCATTGTGGGATCCTTGTCAATATTGGTCTTAGTAGCTGCAAAGAGATTGCCCCCAGACAATTTACACAACTAAAAAATTTTCTAAAAAATTAAACCCAGAATGCAGGAAGAGAGACATTTGTCTTGGCTTGCTAGACTACAAGGTGTTGAGGAATTCAAAGGCTAAAGAAGTTTTCAGTTTATGGACTTGGTATATATTTGATTGAAATAAAGAAAGAAAAAAACCCAAGCAAACTCTAACTAATATTCTCAAGGAATGTAGATTCCTTATCTTAGCAGTTTATAGTGGAGTCATGGCTGCTCTCTCTCATTATTTTGATTGTTACATATTGTGTCTTTAATTAACAAAGTTGCTGCCCTGAAGGGCTGAATCTAATCTTTTGCAAACTCTCCTCAAATTTGATAGGAACTTTCCAGACCTACAAATCTGCTGAATAAATAGTACTCTAAAAAGCCAGCTCACTGGGAAAGGAATAAGCACATTTTCTATCAAAACAGATTTACGCAGGTCTTCATAAAATACAGGTATTCAGCTACATTCAGAATGTAACTGAACTCTTTCCAGTTTAGTGTTGGAAGCATTGCTGGCTACTTGCTACTACAAGTCTCCTATTTTAAAATATTTTTTAATAAAACAATTTTTGATTGTCAGCAAATTCATGAACATAAGTGTGGTAATTATTTTGGCAAACCCAAAAAGTTAAATTATGGAAGGCATCTACAGCAGTGACTGAATTGTTATCCTCTGGAGACAGGCAAATTGTGCATCCAGTGAAATAGTAATTAAATGATTAAATGTATATTGAATGTAAAAACTGTTAGACCATTTTCTTAACAGTGTAGGTACATGTTAATGTGTGAACAATATATGGAGGTAGTTTAAACTGTCTCCATAATTTCTGGAAAAAAGTTAATTTGATTTTTTTTGGGGGGTCTTGTGGTACTGTATCTACATATGCCCTGAAGGAGTAGAAGAGAGAAGAGCAAGGATTTTTTGTTTGCTTGTTATGGGGCATTTTTTAGGTTTTTGGTGGTATTTTTGGTTTGCTTTGCTTTTTTGATTTTTTTTCTTTTTTTCTTTCTTGTTCAAACTGATTATATTTGTACAAATCCTAGTGTAGACATTCATTTTTTCAGTGGTGTGATTGATAAGGACTTTGTTTATCTTGGGCTGAAACTTAGGAAACCTATCCTAAACAGAAGAAAGTAATTTGTAAACAGACAGTGTTTTCCTATAGGGATTTGCATGATTGAAATAAATATAATTCATTATTCTTGTGTATATACCTTGGGTATCAACAACAAGAGAAAAGCTGGGATTTTGGTTTGAGTTTTTTTCCTTCCCATTTTAATACATAGCTAAGTACAACTGAGGTTTTGAAAGTCTCAAACTTTGCCTTAGCTACATCTTAATAGAAGATAACTTTGTTTGATGTCCTGGGCATAAAGATTGTTCTTAAACTTTGCTTTCAGATAACCTCTTTGTGAGCAGTCAGAATGGATACTACTGTCACTCTCAGACTAGCTTGGATAGAGCCCCTCACGACTACAGTGGTCGGATCTGCAATGGGAGTGTCTATAGTGCACACAGCACAAACTCCTTGAACAATCCTCAGCATTACTTGCAGCCATCCCCCATGTCCTCTAACCCAAGCATTACTGGAAGTGATGTCCTCAGAACTGATTATGTCCCATCACACAGACACAGTGCACTAATACCACCCTCTTATCGTCCCACGCCGGACTATGAGACTGTGATGAGACAGCTCAACAGGGGGATGGTGCACACAGACAGGCAGAGTCATTCAATGAGAAACCTTAACATCAGCAACTCGTATGCTTACAGCAGGCCTGATGCCTTAGTTTACAGTCAGCCTGAAATTCGAGAGCATGCCCACTTTGCTGCCCCACAGTCTAACCATTATCCATTTAACCTGAACTACAGCTTCCATAGCCAATCCCCCTATCCCTATCCTGCTGAAAAGCGCCCAGTTGTTGGAGCAGTTAGTGTGCCTGAGTTGACAAATGTGCAGCTCCAGTCTCAGGATTACCCAGCACCAAATATAATGAAGACTCAAGTCTATCGACCACCTCCCCCATACCCATACCCAAGACCTGCAAATAGTACTCCAGACCTGTCACGACACATCTACATCAGCAGCAGCAATCCAGATCTTATCACAAGGCGAGTGCACCATTCTGTCCAGACATTTCAGGAGGACAGCCTGCCTGTGGCGCATTCTCTTCAGGAGGTCAGTGAACCCCTGACATCGGCACGCCACGCTCAGCTGCAGAAAAGGAACAGTATCGAAATAGCAGGCTTGACTCCCAGCTTTGAAGGAATAAGAATTAAAGAGAGGACCATGTCAGCTTCTGCAGCAGACGTGGCTCTCCCAAGAGTTATCTCAGAAGGGTCACAGCCCAACATTCTGATGGAGAGAACGAAGCAAAAAGAAAGTGAGCAAGAAGAATGCGTGAACTGTGATCACAAGAAAACTCTTTCAGATGCCACTATGCTGATTCACAGTAGTGAGGAAGAAGAAGAATTTGAAGAAGAGAACAAGGCCAGTACAAGTCTTTCTCCTCTCCCTGAAGATCAAACCCAACTTTCATCTGTTATGGGAGGTTATTCTCATGATTCAGTACTAAACTACCCTTATAGTTCTGTTGCTTCATCTGCTGGCCCTTTGCATATTCTTGAGCCTAAATTACATATCACAGAGGCAGAAAAGAGAATGAAAGATATGAGCCCTGTTCACCTACTAGTAGAAAGCCAGGTACAGAGAAGAGGGGAAGGACTGCTTACTCCATCTATGTCGGAATCTGATCTTACAACATCAGGGAGATACAGAATAAGGAAAGATTCTGTAAAGAAGAGACCTGTGTCTGATCTTTTGTCTGGGAAGAAGAATATTGTGGAAGGCCTTCCCCCTCTAGGTGTAAGTGGACACTATTTGTCTTGTTTTGGGTTGTCTCTAGCAGTTGATTGGTGTTTTTGTTTGGGGTTCTTTGAATCAGCCGGAGATGCTTTTAAAACGTATGAATAAAAAGCTACCTTAAGCTTGACCTTTATATTTCTATGTTTCCCTTATTAACTTTGCTTAGCTTTCTTTTATCCCCTTCTCTGCCATGTCTGAGTTCTGTTTGTTTAGTGCACCCACACAAATCCAGCTGTGCAGTCTCCATCCATCTGAAAACCTAACCTGGCTAGGAACCTCAGAATGGGCTAACTTAAAGTCAATTCTAGATTCCTGTTCTGCCCTACTTCTTATCTGGAGCAGAAGCAACTCTTTCCATTCAACTTTCTCATCTTCCTCTCACTCAAAAATGATACGTAGCCGAAATGTTTACTTTTAAAAAAATTTGTTTGCCTACTTCTTCTGACCTAGGATGCAACCTGACACCTTAAGGAATAAATTCTTTCCTTGCATTCTCTTCTTTACTCCATGCCTTCCCTTTTTCATATCCTTTCCCTTTTGCCTTCTCTTCAAGCTGTTTTTATCCCACTAGAGGTGTTTCTTGCTTGCCATATCTCTTTCTCCTACTCCAATCTTAGGTCACTATAAATAGTGAAAAACTGCAAATTTCACCTTTCCCCTAATTCCCACCTCATAGAAACATCAAAGTCTATGTGGACTGCACAGTTTCACTGGCGCTCCTTGGCGCCCATTTTGCTTTAAACTTTTGTTCAGTTTTATGTAGTTTGTGGCAGATTGCAGGTGCTAATAGAGGTAGACCATTTTTTATTATTATTTTGCTTTTTAAAATTTATTAAGTTAGTGTCAAATAGATTTCTCCACAAATTGGACTGCAGGGGAACTACTATATGACTTGTACTGCTGTGGTGACAGCAGATACTGCAAAAACTAACCTATGCAAAAGCAATGTATTGAAATAGTTAATGCTCTCACAGATGTGCTATACGTGGAGCTGAACACAATGAAATGAACCTGCATCTGCTTAAATTCATTTTATAATTGTGTATGTTTTTCTACATCTTCTTACTCCTGTTTTTTTAATGTGGATATAGGGAAAACATGGCACCTTCCTCCTTCTGTTCACATTTAGATAGATGCTTGGTATTTGTTCTCTAAAAGATACCTTTTCAGACAGTAATGTGTCTATCAAAATCATACCCTGCTTTCCCTTTTGACAGTTATGTAGATGTTCCTGTCAACCTTTAAATTAAATCAGTATTAGAACTTTTTCATTGAAAGTGTTCAGTAACATTTAAGAGTGCTGTTGCATAATACAGAACATTACCTCTCTGTATTCATAATTGAGATGAATATCCTAGTTACAAAGCTGGCCCCTCCCAATTCTTGCACATTTTGCTTTTCAATGACCTTTTATTGTTGTGTTTGTGTTCATTTCACTTTTAAATGCAGTCTTGTCCTCTTAGCTTTGTCTCCCTATTTCTTACCACCGTTTAACTTTTGAAAGCACTGATTATCATTCAAGCAGCATATGTGCTCTTATTTTCAGTGTATTTTTGTTAACAACTAAACTTAGCAAATGCAGGAATTATGAAGTTTTCTCCTACCCTTTTTAAAAGAATAATTTGAATTTATTCTTTCATAGAAATCCCCCTTTGATATTTTTCATCAAATAATGAATGGTAATTCCATAATTTAGATTCATGGCCTGGTCCAGGACTCAAATCTGTCTGCAGTTCTGTGTTCATGTTTTGTATGTCAAGTTTGTTGCAAACTTAGTAAAACATTTAACTATATCCAAATATCTCAAAGGTGTATGGTCACTGCCTGATTGTAGGGAAGAAAAGTGCCTGCAAACTGAATAGTCTAGTAAGGAACCATTTTCATGTATTTTTGGGTTTGGGAAGCGATCCCAGGTCTGTTCAAGAATGTTAATTATCCAGAGTTGTCACCTCACACCCTCACTCATGAGCTTTATAGAGAACAATATATGTCATTCTCATGCAGTTTCATTAACCTGTGAGGAATGAAGACAGACTTGTGTTGTGTCCTTGGAGGAATGTAGTCCCACCACCCTAATGTCTCACTGCAGTGCTTATCAAAGAAAAAGGTCAGAGCTCTTCTCAGGAGGGGCCAGAGAAGTATCCTGTGCTTAGCTGAACTCATCTGATTCCTGCCTTATAACTTCATTTATTTAGGAATTTAGGAATATTTACAAGTTTTAGCTTTTGTTTTGCAGGGTATGAAAAAGAATAAAAATGATCCAAAAAAAATGGGGCCTCTGAAGCTAGCTGCCCTAAATGGACTGGCATTGACTAGAATGCCTCTGCCAGATGAGGGGAAGGAAGAATCAACAAGAGCAACAAATGATGAACGAGTACGTTGAAGTTTTTTAATGCTTGATTTACACTAGCAGTTTTTCAAAATTACATGATTATGAATGGTACATTTTATTGACTTTAAAATGCTTCATATTAAGGCAACTCAAATGCTGGGAATAGAAATGAAATAAAGAAAAAGATTTCTGATTGACAAGTCGTTGCTAGAAGTATTGGGTGTAACTCAGATTTTTCTTGAAGATGACAGCAATTCAACTATAGTTTACCCTTTGAACATACAGGCAGTGAATTAACTAGTACCTACTGATATATTTTTATGCATCTTTTCCTGTTTGCTTTCTTAGTTTTGGGTTTTCCAGAGTGAAAAGGTGTGAAACTTACAATTCTGAGCGTGAAATTGATTTTAATTGTAATTACCAATTCATTTGGTGTTTAGAGTAAGTTTTGCAGTTAAATTGCATCCCCAGAGTACAACTTCTGCAGATTGTATTTAACTGTTTTCTTCAGGTGGAGCCCATAAAATATAGATGGAACTTGTTTGATCTGCTGAAATTTTAAACTCAGTGAAAGATGTCAGATCAATGAGAGGACATCAAGTTCTAGAATTTGAGGATCATTCTTCGAGAAATACAAGACTCCATCAGCTTGTGTCAGGATAAAAAAAATCAATAAATCTGCTTCAGCTTGTCTCATATATCATTAAAGGAGTCCAGGAAAGGGAAATACAGTCAATATTCAGATTGTGATGAGTTATGAAGAGCAGTGCTGCCATCACACATCTGACCAGAGCAAAGACTTGTGCCAGTGATTATTGCAATGATTATTGCCCATTCTGTGACCACTGGTCTGTAGAATCCAATTCTGAGCATGGTTGGGTATCCTTAGCTGCAGACCCCCTCTAGCTCAATTTTGTTGCTAGTCACTTGGGATTAATCTAGGGATTAGAACCTGAAGGAATAATCCTGCTCTCACCAGCTACAGTTTTAATGAACAAGCCAAGAAAATTAGTTGCAAGTCACTCAGTAAAAATTGGGTTGAACTACATGACATTGCTTAGGATGCTAAGGGACAAAAATTAACACTGTGTTACTGAGATACAGGTTTAGTACCTGTGTAGGTTATGTCCTCTTACCTAGAGCCATCATCTCTTTCTGGATTGACCTTTACTGGATTCAGCTGTGTTTGTGTTCAGCTAGCTCTGCCCAAAGCATTGTGGCAAAGAAGAAACCATAAAGTCAAGTTATGAAGAAGTCATGTCATTACACTTTCTCTTCAGGCAGTCGCGTAGAGGTAGAATAAATACCAAGAGATGGAAGTAGTTCCTAAACAGTTGAGAAGAGGCAATACAAAGTAGATATGTGACATAAAGGGACATCCAGAGTGCAGGTATTTTAGAATATAAATTTAGTGTTGATTCAGTGCCTGTTTCATTGCTCAGCTTTGTGTTATTTTCAGTTTAAATATGTGAATTTAGCCTAAAGATAATAAAGGAGTTTGTACAGTTGATGTATTGGTGTGCAAATTGCATTTGATGGAAGCTTGCACCTTCCTCTGCAACATTTGGCATACTTACTTGATATAAGACACTTCTATGACCAGTGCAGTTGCTGTAAGAATCTGGGGGCATGTGACATAGATGAAATTTTCTGGCTGAAATCTTACATATTATTCCTCTAATTATTGTTGGCAAAGAGATGCAGAAATTCCAGAAGTGTCTCATGATTTAGAAACAACTTGGTTTCAAAAGAATAAAGGGGAGGAGGGAGCAGTTTATTAAATAAAAAAGATTGAATTATACTATTAGAAAAATTCTGGGTTTATACTTCAACTGCAGCAAGTTTCTAAGGCAGCTTTTCTGCTGTTAGCAAAATTTAGTTTTTCTCAATCCAAACAACTAAGTTAGTGGGGTTTTTTATTATTATTTTGGGAGTTTTTCATTATTATAAGGTTAAAGGAGACCTTTCAAATGATGTCATCTAGCATGCTATATTGAGCAGGTGGATCAAAGGCATTTGAAGCAGTATGCAGTATGGCATAGCTGTCTGGTTGGCCAATTTTTTTCTCCCCAGCTGAGCTGTCTTTACAGAAACTATGGTTTTTTCCCTTTACCACATAGGTCTTTGTGACCTGTTGAAGTCCAACAGGCTGCTTAGTTTTCCCTTGAACAAAATTCCAGCTGGTTAGGGTTGCCTCTAATTTATTCTGGTATGTTTGCGGAAACCTTAGCAGAAATGGGAAAGCATTGAAGAAGTATGTAGGAGAAGGAAATACATACATTTTACCCTTCGTGAATTGTCTGTTAAAGCAGACTGACCTCAGAATGTGACTTTGTGTGGTGATCTGTGTTGTGGCTCGCAGTGTAAAGTCCTGGAGCAGCGGCTGGAGCAGGGGATGGTGTTCACGGAGTACGAGCGCGTCCAGAAGAAAAGGCTGATGGATGGCGAGTGCTCCATAGCTCGGCTGCCTGAAAATGCTGAGAGAAACCGCTTCCAGGACGTCCTTCCTTATGATGACACCAGAGTGGAGCTGGTCCCAACCAAAGAAAATAACACGGGTTACATCAATGCGTCTCATATCAAGGTGAGGGAAACACTCTTGGAGAAATATTTCCCAGTTCGTGTAGTAACTAAAAATGCATTTGGCTGTCAATTTTGCTTTTGTAAGATGAGTGACAATCCCTACATCTCTCTCTCTCTCTCTCTTTTTCTTCTCCGGAGGTTTCACTGGGGAAAGGAGGAACCTGTTTTCCTAAAAACCTTGAATAATGGAGGTTTAATTATTGGTTTAATAATTTGCTTCTGTCTTGACTCGATCTACTGTCTCCTTTCTGTGTTGTATCTCTGGTGATCACTGCTAACAGAAGGCATGCTCATTTTTCCCAGAGCTAAGAGGGCAAATAGGTTTAAAACAAACTAGAATCCTCTGCTATGACTATGATATTTTTGAGCTATAGTGACAATCATTGCTTCTTCTTTTTCTGTACTCTCAGACTGTATCCACAATGGGCAGTAAGCTAGCTCCTAGCTTAAGTCTTTTTGGATGGTTAGAGGAACTGCCTGAGCCAGGGGGAAATTGGCTTTTTCAAAACCTTCAGTTGCCCTCTTTTCCCCATCCTTAACTCCTTAAGCTCTGTTTAAAAGTGAAGAATTTGAAGGATGACTTCAAGAACCTGGAAGGCAGTTCATTAATTTTTCAATACATTTATCTACGCTAAGTGCAACTACAGTTGCCTTCATGCTTTCTCTGAAAAGAGTTGAGATTGTCAAAGCAGCACTTGTGTTTCTGTCTTTTCTTAATAAATCTGTTTGTATACCAACATGGCATCAGTTTCTCTGCTTCATTCACAAATGTTGACCCTTCTCAAACAAGATAATATTTTTTCAGTGAATAGCAACTAGTACTGTAATAACATTTACAGCACCAGAGTATGACAGCTTCTCTAAATTTGAATTTGCTAAAACACCTAAAATTCACAAAAGATAAATACAACTTAGTTTTCTGAGTTTTACCTGATGCTTATGATATAAAATACATTTATTTTGCTGTGAACCTATACAGTTGTGTCTCATGCATCTAATGTGACAAGATGCAGCTAAAAAATGGGGCAGATACAACTCACAATGGGCTCCTACTTCTGTGGTATTGCTGTCTTTTTTCATTTTGTGCATCTTCAAATGGCTGGCATTAGAACTGGGGAGAGGGTTCTCAGTCATTACTAATCTAATGTCTTGTCTTTCTACAGATCTCTGTTGGTGGCATAGAGTGGGATTACATTGCCACACAGGGCCCTTTGCAGAATACGTGTCAGGATTTCTGGCAGATGGTCTGGGAACAAGGGATTGCCATCATAGCTATGGTGACGGCAGAGGAAGTGAGTATAGATTGAGTCAGGTTTCTCCCAGAAACTCCAAAATGATTTTTTTATAGCCTGTTAGAGGGAGGGGTTCTTTGCTCCAAAAAATAGCCCAAACAAAGATAAGTTTCTAGTGATCCCTTTCTGTCTTGATTTCTGTGGCAGAAAAATGAATTTGCAAAGTCTTTGTGCTGGAAAGTCAGTTTTCTCATTTAGAGGCTGTAACACACTAGTATTACTTAACAGAGGAGAGATACAGTTGTTACTACAGGAACATTAGTTGTATGAATGTTCTTAGGTTTCTTGTTAAGCAAGTGTTCTACTTTTAAGGAAAGTGGGAGAGAAAAAAGCTTCAGATACTGGCCACGTCTTGGTTCAAGACACAACACTGTGACATATGGAAGATTTAAGATTACCACGCGGTTCCGTACTGACTCAGGCTGCTATGCAACTACAGGTTTGAAGATTAAACATCTCCTCACAGGACAGGAGAGAACAGTTTGGCATTTGCAGTATACTGACTGGCCAGAGCATGGCTGTCCAGAAGATTTAAAGGGATTTTTATGTAAGTTGTATTTAATAGCTTTGTTCTGGGGTGTGGTTTGGGGTGGTTTTTTTAATACCTTCTAAAATGGCTGCTATATATGAAGTAGTTTTTGACAAGTATGCCAAGTATTCCATTGTAAAATGTTTCTTCACACCAGCAAGAGATACTGAATTATATTTTTGGCAGGAATATGCCTGACTGTTTATTAAAGTGACTCCTTCTGTCTAAAGCAAATAATTTTCCAGAAGTCCATATAGAATAAAACATAATTACATCCCATACTACACATTTGAGTATGTTGCAGCAGTAGCAAGTTGGCCACCTTTAGTAGGAATAGGGGAACAAGGCAAGAAAATCCTTACAAAAGTTAGATGATCCTTTTAGATCTGTTGCTATGGCTGGGATATGACTTGTGATTTATACAATGTATCATTTTTCTGTGGCATGTCGATTGTTAAATTCCTACTTTCTGGTGGTCATACAGCATAATAGCATAGGTTATGGGGCTTCATCTCCTAAATTAATTATTCCTATCTTGTTGAACTCCATAGCATACTTGGAGGAGATCCAGTCAGTGCGGCGCCACACGAACAGCACAGCAGACCCCAAAAGCTCCAATCCTCCCCTGCTGGTGCACTGCAGTGCAGGTGTGGGAAGGACAGGGGTGGTCATCCTGGCAGAGATCATGATCGCCTGCTTGGAGCACAATGAGGTCAGCTCTGCTTCTTTCTTGTGCTTTAAATAATGTTAGGTAGTAGAAGAGTAAATAACCTGCCTAAAATATGGTATGGCTGTTCATCTGAACAGCAGCTGGGAGAGACCTTTACAACTATGCTTGAAATAGCTCTTGGGAATTCAACAGAAGTTAATAATCTTCTAGAGCTGCCCACATGCAGCCCAGGCACTGGAATGCTCATTTGTATTCTTGACTCTCTAAGATTTGAGTCATTGAGTGGAGCAAGGTGTGCCCTAGGCCACTGAGCATATTTCAGGATTTCATCCTGACTTTACTGCTCCTTGCCTTAATTAAAATGGATAATATTCAAGAACATGCTTTGTAGCCAGTCTCTGTACTTTTTATTATTTTGTATTTGCAGTATCAGTAGAGGACAAAGTGGTAGTTTAATAGAATAAAATCAGTCCTATCAACTTCTAGCCAGAAGTGGACAGCTGTAAAATGTTCATTAATAATATAATATGTCAACTGAAACTCAACAAACTTATTGTTTCGTTGTGCATCCCTCTCCTAACATTATAACAGACTTTTTCAGCCATTAGATTTGTGAAGACCAATACCCCATGAGATAGATAACTTTACCATTATGCATATTTCCCAGATGATCAGTGGTGGATGGGTATGGGCAATGAATTGTCAGAGCTGAAATCAGAGCAGCTGATTCTGTGCTTAGCTCACTAAGGTACTGCTCTGAACCTCCTGCTGGGAAAGTGCAAGCCAGCTTCCTTGCTCACTAGTCACTTGCAATGTTTCGTTCTCTCCTTTCAGATGCTGGACATCCCACGAGTGCTGGATATGTTGAGGCAACAGAGGATGATGATGGTGCAGACTCTCTCACAGTACACTTTTGTCTATGGAGTTCTCATTCAGTTTCTCAAAAGTTCCAGACTTATCTAACCCCTGCCACTTCCTAAGGGACTCTGCAAGGGTTTAAAGAAAGAAAATCAGAGTTGTCCAGACCTGCTCTCATTGGAGTTTTCTTCATATGATGAATCACAGAGTTACCATTTAGGGCTGCAATGTGACTGTTAAATGCAGTGTAACAGTCCCTGCACAGCAGGATCTTCGCTGGACTGAATTCTTCCCATGTTCAGCCACAGTCACATTAAGGAATGATTTGACTTGTACTGGTCTGTAGTACTTGCACACATTCTTTAGAGTGGTGTTACTCTGAGCAAAATAAGTATCTTATGGAATGGAGGTATATAGCACAATTTTACTAACATTATGTTTTGAAACATAATTGTTGACTGTGCAAAAGCTGAAATCTGTAGGAGCACATGGGGTGAGAAACCTGCCCCTTGGGAATGTCAAGGTCTTATGCAGTTTGATTCTGCTTTCAATTTTATATTTAGAACAATACATCTGTATTTTTTAAAATGAACTTTTGGTTTCCTCTGGTTTACTTAGCAAAACTAGATATTTTAAGCTGTTGCTTTAAGGACAGTTATTTTTATATTCGGGATTTTTAAATTAAAAAAATGAATTACCATGACAGAAAACTTTTTAAACATAACAATATTTTCAGAGGAGGAGACTGACAATGTTTGAACCAACTTTTCAAAAATCATGCAGAAAGTCCTAGTGGAGCTGTTGGAAATTAGCTGTAATGCCATGGAACAGAACAGACAAGTGAAAAAGATAATGATAACTGTTGATAACTTTCATTTGAGAGGAGGCATGTTCATCTGCAATGGGCAGGGGAAAAATATTTTAAGTGTCTATGAGGTTATTGGAAACAAGTGGATGAGAGAAAGTACATATTCAGTATTATTCATATATTTAGAGGACAGTTTGATTTTACTGGCTGAAATCAAAATGGATGCAAATGTTTTAAGCACTTTTTTTTTTTGCTCTGTTATTTATGTAGGTAAATATAGAGACTATAATCATGCATTGTCTCATTTGGTAATATACCATTACTAACCTGTTATTTTAAGAAGAGCTTTTTAAGTTGATGAAGTGAGAGAACCAAAATGGGAGTAGGAAGGTGCAGAGTGAGGAAGTGGAAATGATCGTATGAAGCGTAACGGAGGAGGTGTGGCAGCTATGATTGCTGGTTTACACAGTGCAAAGATGACCTTAAAAAATGTTAGTGTTCCCAGCCAAGAAAGCCATTAAAGCACTGGAAGTTTCTGTAGAATCCTCCAGATTGTTTTGCTAGTGCTTGAACAGATTTTGCTAAAGCTGTGCAGCGTTGCAATGAAGAATATTTGAGAACTTTCAGAAGAAGAGCTCTTAGAGGAAACACTGGAGATGTGGGTAATTTAGTAGCTGTGTAGGTGGCTGAGTCAATGGCTGTGGCATGGACCTGAAGTGGGCGGGTACAGTTCACTGTAATTTCCATCATGTCCCATGGGGCTGGTCAAATGATGATATCCCTAAATAATCCTCTGTGGTTTTCAGGTGGGGACAGTGTGGTTTTAGCCGCCTTTCCAGGTATTTTGATATGCTGAGTTGAAAATCCCTATTCCAAATTGAGCTGTAGTTTTTAGATATCTGGTTTAATTTAAAAAAATACCCCTATAGGAGACCAGTCTGCAGGCAGGGTAAAGTATCCATTTCCCTTGATACTTGCTTAGTGAAATGAAATGAAATTAAACTGAGTAGTCAGGTTTATTAGTGCTGAAATTGTTATTTTTCTGAGCTATAACAAGGGTTTGGAAACCATTAAACCCCCTTCAAAACAATAGTTGTGTCCCAAAACATTAATTAATGATTATAAATAGTTTGCCTCAATTTCCTCCGTAATAAGCTGCTTCCATGAAGTTAAACACATGGTCCAAATGACATTGTGCTGATATGTCATTTTATACAAAATACATTGCTTTTAGGTACACAGTATTGATCGGGTGCTTTCAGGTCTGCTTGGAAGCAGTCTGATTTGTTGTACTCTCAGTATAAGTTAGATTGAATATTTCAGACTAGGGAAAAGAAATGTACTTATATAAAATGCCTAGGAATTAATAATTGCCAAATACAAAACTGGAAGTCCAGAGGAATACAGTCACTGAAGACTGATTCTGTATGTATAAACCTTGCAAACAAACCAATCTCACATGTCTGTGTTGACAGAAGTACTGAAAGAAGCGAACATACTTAGCTATTTGTATCATGCTGTGTTTTAAAAACATTGTTAATTTTTGCCACTAGTTCGCTTCTATCTGCAGAAATATTTTTGATTGGGAGGGCAGGCTCTAAAATGTAGCTTGTACCTTTTCCATTCCTAAACTTTGCACTGTGATCTTCGTAACCTGATAGATGCAGTTTTAATGACATGATGGACAACCAGAACTTGGAGCAACACGATTTAGCTGTTCAGCAGTTTCTGAGGCAGAACATCAGCTGCGAGGCATTAAGAGGAGCAGTTATAGCAAGCAATTTAATCCAGTACTTATGGGATTGTCTGAGGTGGGTGAGGAAATGTGTGTCTTCTTGGCTTATTTTTCTGTTTCGCTAAAAAAAGTTGTGTTCACTTTTGGGAGTGGTTATGCTCAAATCTGGTAGTCACAGTCTTGGTTGTTTTAGCATAACACTGCTACCTCCTCCCCTTCAGCTTCCAGTTCTGTCCATCAGCAGTCTGTTTTTGCAGTAACAGACTTGACCTTATTAGACTTGACTTTATGTGAGTTTTTTTACTGAACACTGTAGGATTGCTGTTGTATGTAAGCATATGGCTCCAAGTGAGTATTGAAAATTTGCAGTTTCTCTTCTAAATATACCAAATGAAATTAAACTTCACAACCTTCTTTAACAAATTTATTTTTTAAACCACTGTTTAGATTTTCAGTTAACTTATAAAAGACAAATCAGTTTTTAGCACTTTTGTTCTGAGCCTTGAAAAGGGATGCATTTTTACATGTAATTGTGCTGGGTGCTTCATGAAGTGTTGGATGTTTTAAGAATATCCACTGTCCAAATCCAGTTACGGTGTGAGTCAGAGGTGGATTTATTTGTCAAAAACCTAAAATTTCTCTAAAAGCCTGTCCAATTTTGCCAAATGTGCTTCTGTTTTTACAGGGATGGAATCAGATGATTTTGCAAGTTTTGAACAGAGTTTGTTTAGTAAAGAAGAGTTGTATGAAGAATTCTTGCAGCAAATGGCAAAGATGATGCTGATCTCTAGGGATGTCAGAGCTCTCAGGGACAAATAAAGGTGCTATATACTGTCAAGAGACAGATTTGGTGGTCTTTTGTTGACTAGGCAGAAGATGCTTTCTAGGATCAAATTATATGAAGAGACAGAAGAAGAGCACACAAACTGTAGTAAGGATTTCTGCATGTTTGATTTCTTTCTTGGTTGCTCTGATCAGAGATTTTTTTGGCCAGTGAATCTTTTTAGTCTTGGGCTAAAACATCTTCTCTAAGAAGCTAAGTCAGAGCTGTGTCCATTACAAAGCTGACTTAGCTGTGTTAGCTTTAGGCTGCAGGTGCCTCCTGGCCCTGTTTGGTGAGGGAGAAGCTCTGAGGTGCCCAGGGGAGCTCTGCACAGCCTCTGCAGCCTGCACAGCACCTTTCCTGCTGTCCCCCAGGAAGAGCAGGAAAATTTTTATGCCTTAGTATTTCTCTCATCACCTTTCACACAAGTGAATAATAAACTCTAAAAAAATGCAGGGTGCTATGGTTTGCATGTAGAAATACATTTAATTCAAAGCAGGTGTCCAAGGCAGTGTTCCTGTATTTCTGTGGATGAAAAGCTGCTCTAAGTTATCACCAACATTTAGAAAAAAAAGTAAAATACAGTAATAACAAATAAAATTAAAATAAATTTTTACTAAAATGGAAAAGATTCTTGACATTTTACTTTTGGTTCCTCCTGTAATCCTGTGTATCTCTTTTTGAAGTGGGCAATGCTTGGAGCAATTTTCTCCAAAATGGCTCCTTTAAATTTAATAAGTAAGACCGAGGCTGCTGCTCCTGCTGCATATTTTCTGTTGGAGTAGCTTTGAGTGGCTCCTAGATTTCAATGGCTTCTGGACCAAACTTGGGAACTGCAGAGTTGTTTATCATAGCTGTGTAATGAGACCTCAGTTTTAATATCAATAGCATTACTAAATCCCTGGACTTAAAACCAGTGAACCCGTTACTATATTTCAATAGTTCAGATTATCAATTTGAAAGAATCAATGCTCCAGTTGCTAAGAACTCAGTGCTTTAGAGTTTAGGGTTGGGGTTTTTTCTGATAGTGCAAAGTTGTGGAAAGCCAGAGTCCAGCCCTGCAGGTTGCAAAATTCCTGCAGTTCTTCATGATACTGCAGGAATTAAAATGGGTTTACTGCCAATGAAAGCTTGAGCCCTTGAAGCACAAATACTCATGTCTGCTTTAAATTTAAATACAGATTACAAGAATTAACCAAAAGAATGCAGCAGGAATGCGAATACAGGAAAGTACACCATTCAGAGGAAAAGTAGATGAGAGTTCAAAAGAAATTCTCTTGCGCAAGTACAAAATTTTGGACATAGAGAGTGAGGATTTGAGGAGTGGCAGAAGGCATTTGGAGGAGGATTTAGAATGTTTTGTATCCACAGTAGAGCTGCTAGTAGGGTTTCAGTCATATGGTATGTTTTTCATGGCATGGTAGGGTAAGTGATTATGTAGTCATAGGTGTTGTTTTTACTGGCTTTTTAAAATGTGATTTTTTAAACTCCAAATATTTTTTCAGAGGCTCTGTTATTTTTACATATCTTCCTTTCCAAATGTATTGAATGCAATCTGTCAACTCAATTTCTGTTTACTTATTAAAGGTCAGATTTTTTCAAACCACAGTCTCTGGTTTTGCAGATACAAAATGCAGGGGGAATAGGCAGACTTGCAATTTTGCAGTGATAATTTCTAATGGATGCAGGTAAGATGATTCAAAAGTCTAACTATGTTTTGAATGAAGCCAGGTGTTTACAGTTTTTTATGAGTTGCACCAAGTTAAGGCTGGGCTAATGATGAGACTCCTGAAGGGTGGAATTTATGAGGTACTTAGAAGTGCTGTTGCAGTGCAGCATTTCCAATACAGTGACAATAAAACAGTGTAATACTGCAAAGGTAAGGGAAAAAAAATCTTAAACTTTTAATTGCTGCTGCAAACGTGTCTGTAAAAAGAGAAGTTAAAAAAATTCTTAGTAAAATCAGGCTCAGGACTAGCTAACTTGGTGCACTCTGTTGGCATCAGATGTTACTTTTAAGGTCTAACTGGGATGAAAAAAAAGGATTTGTTAACTTCACTGAGCATTTCAAAAAACTGTTGCTAAATAGCCTTTGGTTCTATTCTTTGTTATTTTCCACATCATGCTGCGTTCAGTGGTGAAGAATAACCTCCAGAGTGTTTGTTTTGTTGGAAGTCTATTCTTCAGCTCTACTTAGGGAATGAAGATAGAAATCAAATGTAAAGAATCTAATGAACAGAGTTTACAACAGATCCAGCCTGTGGCAAGTCAAAGAGCAGGTCTGTAGATATTGTAATGTTCTTTTGGTTCAGATATGCAGCAATCAAAACTACCAAATTATTAATTTTATGAGCACAGTTTCAGAAGGTGCCTAACTTTTATAAAGGGAATTAAGTGCTGTTTTTCCATTTGGAAATATTTAGGTAAAATTAGGAGACTTTCTTTTCATGTACTTCAAAGATTTTGCAAATGCCATTACATTTTAGAATGGTAGGAAATTTGATGGGGAAAACCCCTGTAAAATCCTCCAGTCTGTCACCTTGCTAATCCTGGATAATTCTGACAGACAAGGTGTGTATGCTCTTTACAAAGATACTTGCTTAAATTGGTTTGAAATACCCAACTTGTCTGTCCTCTTTGTGGCTTTTCTGGGGGCACTTGGATGGAAATTTAAGAGGCTTTACCTCTTAAAATCAGCAAGTATGTACACTCCTGCACACTGCTGAAATCTCTTCCTTCACTAAAAGCAAATGGGTGTTTCAAAATCCTATCAGCAGTTTTGTAGGATGGAGTCCTCAGTGTCAGAGGAACACAGGATCTGGCTCCATTTTCTTCAATTTTCACTTGAGCCAGTATGCAAGGATTTAAAAGGATTTAAATGTTTAAACAGTAGCAAACATGAAGTATTATTTTCTAGTACTAAGCTAGTGGTTAACATGTCTATTTTTTGCTGTCATGCCACCAATACTGTAAAAATGTATAATCAAACCAGCTTTAATTCTTGTAAAAACTGAAATTGGTTTGTAAAACAATGTATAAATTGTGTTTCATAGACAGAAAAGCTTGTATTACTGAATGTAATATATGTGAAATGAATATATTATAGTCTATTTTTGCCATGGAAATAAATATTTGAAGCAGTTATGAGTTTTTACTGTTCCATTATTAAAGGAAAAATCCAAGAACTTGCTGCTATGTGTAGTCCTAGGCTGGGACTTTGCCTTCAGTTCACAGAGGTGTGATCCCTCTTGCTGCAAGTACTGTATATAAAACTTGTGCTGTTAAATACTAATAGGTGTCATCTTTGTGGCACAAAAATCTTGTGCCTGCTGCCCTATCATAATTTTCCACAAATTTTTGCATTTTCTAAAGCTGTTTTTGGTACTGAACTTCCAGTTTCCCTCTAACATTTAAGAGTAGGAGGGATTAAAAACTTTTGAAAGTTGGAGAACCCTTTCCAAAAGCACGTGAGAGAAGAAACATTCAATTCTATGCTTACTGTCACTGGAGCTGCTGCCAACAACTAGTACTGAAGTTATTTTCATTCTAGAATTGGCATTGAGTTAAAAAGGAGGTGATTTAACAGCTTGCTCTACACACCTGGTACAGCATGAGGCTTTGTGAGGTGAGTACAAGAATTGTACACTGGACATTATAGTTTCACACTGGACAATTGCATTTCCCTTGTCTTTGCTAAACATCTAGAGCATTGTCCACCTAGCTAAAATTGAAACAATCAGGCTTTCAAGTAAAATTTTGTCTTCTAGGTGCACCCAGTTTGAAGGCATTAATCAGCTTCAGGTAAGACAGTTACAAACCACAGATCCATCTGTACTTGTCTGATCAGTTCCCCAGTCCTGGGGCATGTCCTGTGTGATGTTCAGTGTAAGCAAGCTCTTCTACTAAACATAGGTTGAAAATGAGAAGAGGAAAATGGGCTTCCCAGGACCCAGGGCTCACGGTAAAGCATTCAGCAGTTTTAGTCACACTTATTATTTGTATTGGTTTTAGGCCTCTGGCAAAGGTATCTTCAGAAACCTGAATTTCCTCTAAATCCAAATGGCTTTCAACTGTAGCTGTTATTTTCCAGCCACTGTAAAATCCCTATTAGAGACTTCTGGTAGCCAGAGTTGGCTGACAGGGAAGTGACTTGATGCTTGGATTTGGCCCATCTGGTCAGAAGCTTTCTTGGGCAAGAGCTCCAGGACTTGGTACGTGAGAAACTTATGAGAGCTGATGAGAGAAGCTTCTAGCTTGCCTAGCCCCTGAAGCAGGTCTTGCTCAGCTGTTAGGGCTGTTTAAATCTGGAATGGCTGTGGATAGATGGAGGTTACATGAAACTCAGCAATGCTTGGGACCTTGCTGGGAGTTTTACATGTACACAGTTGCTCTGGTCAGGATCTGATGGCAATTTTCTTACACTCATTCCTTTTCCCTGAGGGATAAATAATAGCATATAAATGTGTGTTCTTCCTCTCCCACATATTTGTGTGTATCCCCTGGATCCTGGACTTTGAAGAGAAGCTGCACAGTGCCACAGAAGCATTGCCAGTTTGCCTCTTGCAGCTGAGAACTGCCTGTGAGGGATCAGACAGTTTGTGAGCATGATGGGAATGTCACACAGGTACTGACAGGAGGATGGCATTGCAGGAGAGTTGGAGTTGAGTGGGGACTGGGGGATGCTCATGAGCTCTAATTGAGGAGGTTATTTTATATCACTGTGTGAGCTCTAATTGAGGAGGTTATTTTTTATCACTGTGTGAGCTCTAACTGAGGAGGTTATTTTATATCACTGCGTGATCATTGTCTCAGTCTGGCCCTTGCAAGTTGAAACTTGTGCTCCTGTCCTGTCTGTGAGGGACTGCAGTTCTGTAGCCGCAGTGGAACAAAATGCTTAGGAAAATGGTGGTTCTGATACTTCAAATCTAGTTCTGATGTTATTACAATTTAAATTAGCCTAATTAATTAAAGCCAAGTGTAAGTTTGATACAGATGAGCCTGGGGCTATTTTGTCACAAAACTTCTTTCCCTTTCAGAGGTGCACAGGGTTGAAGGTGTTGTACCATTTGACTTCTTTGGGAGCTTTTCTAAGGCATGGATTTCAGGGCACATGCCTGGTTTTGGCCTCATCCACTTGCATAATGACACAACACAGATGTGGGAGCTAGAAAGGGTAGAGCTTACAAGAATTCTGTCCCTTTTCTGATCAGTCACAGCTCCCAAACTGATTTGCATGACAATCTTTCAGATGGACACCTGAGCTTAAACCTGCCATTCCCAGCATAGATGTTTTGCTGCCCTTCTTATTCTATGGATTTAAAATATCAGCTGTAATGAACAAAACAACCAGAAAAGACTTGGAGAGCTTGCAGATGGGTTTCAGGTTGCTCTTGCTAGCCATTTCTAAAATGACAATCATGTGCCTTACATAAGTTTAGGACATGAAATCCTTCCACAAACAGTCACCAAATTATCATATCCTGAGACAAATGAAGAATTTTCACTGGTGTAAAGTACCTATGAAGAAAGACTTTGTCAAGCCTGGCTAATACTGACAATCACTGATTTGAAGGAACTGTATACTTTGCGTGTGCATGTGTGGATCTGATTTCTTCTGTCTGCATGCTGTGCTATTTACAACTGATTGATGATGAGAATGTCTTTTCATTGACAAAATCCTTAGCAAAAGAGGAAATTAGAAGATTGTTTTTAGTTTTTGATAATGTGGAAAATAACTATCTTAGCAGATTTATCAGGATTTAATAAATTTCCTGCATCATAGCAGTAAAGAAATAAATTAATTTGTTCCGAGTGACTGTCTCAGCCTCCAGAAACAGCAAGTGCTCACCCTGTATTTGAAAAATTTGAGTTGTCTCCTGAAGACCAGGAACTGTGGGTCTCCAACACTTTCAATTCCATTGGCTGCTGAATGTTTACTTCTTCCCTAAATTAGGAAAAGCAATTTAAGTTGAAACTATAATCTTAGAAATTGTTCTGCCTCAATTTTCCTGTTTAAGTCATGCTTTCACTGACACACTAAAAATATGACATTGTTTTTATTTTCCTAGTCTTGCAAGGTCTCTTGCAGAGGTAGGCCAGCTTTGATAATCAGCAGAACTGATGAGATTTTCTTTGGGGATGACTTCTGGCTCAAAAAAAGATTTTTTTCTATAGAGAAGAATGAAGTATCGAGAGTTGGGATTCAATTCAGTTCCTGACAGCAGCTCCAGAAGGATTAAGGAGAAAATCACATGCAGCACAGTGGCTCAGCCAGTCTGAGACAGCTGGCCTGCTGATCCCACCTGATATCCCCCTGGGCCCAAGGCTTGTTCCCTCCAAGTGCCCACAGGTGATTTTTGCTTCCTCTGTCCCGCAGGATGGCACTTGGAGCCTTACCTGAAATTGATCCCTACACCTTCTGTAGACAGACTGTGACTCTTGTTGGAGCTCATGGGTTTCTGTTGGAAATAGGACGTCTGTTTTCTGCCTCATAAGGAGAGGGGCAACATTACATTATGTTAGTAGTCATGATCAAAATGTAATTAGGAAAGAGGACAAAAGTGCAAGTGTCCAACAAAACCAGAAAGCAATGTAGATGGTTGATGAAGGATTTGTGTTCATAAGTTCCTCTTAGGTTTTAAAGGGCAGAAGGAGTTGTTCTTTAGCCAGCTCCACCCAAACAGCAATGAGGAATCCACATGACAGGTATCAGATGCAGTAGCTTTGATGCACTGCAAAAAAACCTTTATCTACCCCAAATAAGGAGCATTGCTGAGTGTATGCACTCCCTGCAGTCAGAGCAAATTTGTCCTTAGTGCCATGGTGTTAGGAAGGCTGCCATGGTGAGTTTAGCACTTTCAGTGCAAATATGCCATCAAGCTGGTAGTAAAATGCTCCATTTGAGCCTGTTTTCAGGACAATAGGTCACCCTTATCCCTCTGCACAGTGCTGGTGTTTGAATAATGACAAATAAGCAGAACTGGGGGTAATGGATATTCTGGAAATACTGCACAAATACTGCAGGTTGAATTTCCTGATACTTTGGAAGGTAACTTTGGCCATGGGCTGGCCCGTCTTAGCACTCACCTGCCCCTCAGCTTTGTTCCTGGAATGTGCCTGAGACTGCTCCATGGGTGTTTTATGGCAGGGCTGTGCTCTCACCTGCCAGCTGCTTCCTCAGTAAAGGGGGAACAAGGAGCTGGCTGGGGAGATGTGCCCAAGAATCCTTTGGGGAGATCTGATAGCACCATAAAGTGAATTGAACAGAGACTCTAAGGTGGTCAAATAGTGAGGAGCAGTCATGGAGATTACACATCCTATGGAAAGCCATAGTGAGGGCCTTTAAAGACTGATGTTTAGGCTGGGACTCCCTGTGTAAGGCTAAAAACTCTCAGGGTGGGAGGGGAATAGCCATTATGCAAGCCTGTGTCTGGGGAGGAGAAAACCAAGATGAAAGCTTCAGGACCTCTTCTATCTTTCTCTTACAACCCACTATTATCTTAGATGGTTGTGCCTAGCTTTTGGGAAGCCTCATATCCAGCTTTCAAACTTGTTCTATCTGTGTCATCTCTGGTTTCACTTGTGTCAAATATTGGGAAAAAGCAGGGTGCCAAATGCCTCTGAGCTGAATTTCTGATTGGAGAGGCTACACCTCTGAGGCCCTTCAAGGAATTCTCCGGCTGACAGGAGAGCTGATGGCCTTTGACACATTGCTTCACTTCTTTGGCATGTGAGCATGCTTATGAGTGAGAGAAATGGATACTGGGAAGAGCTGGGCTCATCTCATAGCTGTTACTCATCTGGAACCAGGCTCTGGCTGCTGTGAGATGTAAGGTATGCTGCAGCTCTCACACAGATACTGTCAGGGGAGTCCTATGGGCTTGCTGGATTCTTGGGATAACTGCAGAGAGCTCTGCACCTCGTGCTACAGATCATGCTGCTGTCCTCTACGAGAATGGGACAGCACAGCTCTGCTGCCTGCCAGCCTGGGACTGTGTTTCTCTCTCAGGTTTCAGAGGCCTCCCTTACTCCATTTATGTAGCCTTTCCTTGCCCTTCTCAAGGTCTGATTTCATTCCCCCATGTGGTAGGGCTGGAAGCTGCAGGGGAACCTGTGTGTGCTGAAGCCTGTGATCTACAAGAGCTGCAAGGACGCAGCAGCAGCAGCCTGTGTTGGTTCCCTGTGGGGATGTCTGGCATCCCCCAGCCCAAAACGTGGTGTTGGGTTGAGAGCCTACGCTTTTTGCAGGCCAGTGTCATGGTTTCAAAGATGAATGCAAGTGAAGTTTTGTGTGTTGTCACCTGGCTGTCAGGCACACCTCCTGCCCATTGCTGTCTGCTAGAACTAGCTTAGTGGGTGAGCTAAAAGGTACCATTAGGAGCCCAGCTACGCTAGAGACTTTCTGCAGAGAACAGAATGTCCCACGCACAGCAGACACTTCATCCTTAATTTTGGTACTCTTCACTTGAATTAACAAACCTTGTAACTACTCATCAACTGCCTGACACCCTGGAGTCCTGCTAGGCTTTCCTTAGGATGGCTGAAATGGAGATGAGCTATGGGTACTCTACAGCTCACCTGATCTGTCATGCCAGTGGTTAACTGCTGATTCTTCTTTTCCCTCCCCAGTGATGCTTTATCCCTGTGACATGCTCAGCTTCCGCTGGCCCACGACCTGCTACAGGTTTTGAAACTGGATCCCTTGACTGGCTGTGACCCATGCTGGGGCAATGGCTGGGGCAGATTAATTTACTGCTCACCTGTTTGCATATCACTTGCTTTACTACTGGAATAGGTGGTTGTTCTGAATGAAGCAGATTTCACTAAAGGAAACAGGAAGATTGGACTGCTTGTATCTGGTTTGGTTGTTTTGGAGAGTGAGAAATGATTTTTGTTAAAACCACTGGTTGCTGTTCTGTTCCTTGTAGTCTGTGTACATACCAGGTGTCAGCTCTTGAGAACAGCACGTTAAGTGCCTGGGAAGTGGCAGAGAACAAAGGTTGATGGCTTTGGAGACATCACACAGCTGCAGTGCCCTGCACTTCTTTATCAATGTATGCTCTTGTCTTGGGTGGTCAAAAATTGAAGTGGGATAGTGGACTTCCCCATAGCTTTCTGAAATAGACCTTGAGTTCCAGTTTTGTTTTTTTCCCTTTGGCATAAATTTTTAGGTCTCAAATACAAGCGCTATGATGCAAATGTGGAAAAATTGAGGGAGCTCTAAAATACATTTGAAGGCTAATGTTAACAGGTGGCACCAAAACCTCTACTCTGCACCTCTGTTCTACCCAATAATAGGGCTCACCATTTTTAAAAAGATGGAATCAGTAACAATTTCCCTTTTGCCAGTCCTTTCTTCCTGTATTCTCTTTAACATTCATTTCTCATTGCTATTTCTACTAACCCAGGCCTGGGGCTGCTGCCTCTTCCAGGTGCTCAGACAGAACAGTTGTCCTTCACTAAAGGGCATTATTAGAATGTTGTCTTGGTTAGAAACTGTGTTGTCACCACAATGGAACAGACTGCCTTAGGGGCTACAAATGGAACTCCTGGACTTAATGTTTATTTATGCTGATGTTCCAGTTCTCTTACTCATAACTGTTGCATAAAACATTGCTGAGGGAAAAGTAGTCCTTTTTTCCCTGCTATGTGATGGAGCCATTTGTACTTGAATCATGAAATGCTGTTAGTTGAGCTGCATCATTCTTAAAACTACTGCTGCATAGCTATAAATGATAAAGTGTGCAGAAATTCAGAGAAATGAGATCATGAAGTCATTCTGCGGCCAAGCCTAAATTAAAACTCTGTAGCAGCTATAGACACTGGGTGGATCAAGGACAAAATGATGGCTTGAAGGTTGTTGTTTTCTGGTCAGCCTGAAGACATGTAAGCACCTTTTTCTTTCATCCCATTAATCTTTACTTCAAATGACCAAAAAACCCACTGTGCTTTGTAAATAAACAGAATCCCACCTTTGAAAAAAAGAGCAGGGATGACAAAATTAGCTTTAAATATAAGAGGCCATCTTGTTAGAGCAAAGTAACACTAGCAGGCTTTTGTCTATTTAAAAAAATCATTGATGTGATGATGTATGTACTCATGGCCCACATGAATCTGAGCAGAAAAAGTCTTTACATTGCAGATCACAGCTGCTGACAAGTTTGTTACATCTGAAGGACTCAGATACACAATGGTGTGTGACTGTCTTGTTCTGCTACTGCTCGTGCCAAGACTTGAGTATAACACAGAGCAAAACGTGATGAGATAAAAAGATCCAAACCCAACCAACTAAAACCTGCAGAAAAAAACCCCAAACCTTGCAGTGTTGAATAATCTTATCAATGATGTGGGTCAGGCCTTTAAACAACTTAGGCTTTAAGCCTTAAAGTAAATGTGAACAGAAGAGAGAAAGGCTGAAGTCCAAGGCAGCCTGAAATTGCTCTTGGATCTGCAGATAAACAGATTTTATACAGGTAACATTTATCTGGAATGATTTTTCCCCACTATCTGATAGGAGTGGCTGTACAATGAGAAACCAGTTCTGTGGGCTGGAGTGACTGCTCCAGCTGCTGGATACTGGGGTGTGTGATTCTCTTGTTCTTTACCAGACATTTCACTGTGGATCCAACAAATGTTCACACTTACGGTTTAGGCAGACAGACCTTGTGAAAGGTCTGTTTTAATCAATTTATTTCCTCTTTTAAGTTGCATCTACCCAGAAAAAAAAATCATTGATGCGAGACAGTTCACCAACAGGAAATGTGGTCAAGGAACAATTTTTATTTATTTTTGTGTTACTCATATTACAGGAAATGAGTATGTCATTACTTGGTGTTTTCCTACAGTATTTTTTCATTTACAGAATTAGAAGGTGGAATTTTTATTAATCTTAAATCAGACTCATGTTGACAAGAAGCCAAAGTTTGCTGAGTGATGTTTTTGATGATGAACAAATCAAGAATGTAAAGATAAGTAGGAAAAAACCTCCTAAATTCTCATTATCAACCAAGAATGGAGAACTTGGAATGAAGGGCCTCTAGAGTGGGTGAAGTCCTGTCTGAGGAGCAAAGAGGCTACTTGGATACATCTAACTACGCTCTTTAGTTTTCAAACCAGTCCCTCTGTGCCAGAATTCTTCATAAAGGAGGAACAACAGTTTCCTAGGGTGTCCCTGCTGTTCAGCTCTCTGGGGTAAGGAACAGAGAGTGAGTTTCTTTGGGATGGCAGTCTTTGGGGATGGCAGTTGTTTTGTATGAACTGCTACAACCTGGGCTTGTCCTTGGAGGAAGAAGTTTAAAAACTGACCCTAGGAGATATGAGGGGACAGGCTTTATCCAGGTTCCTAAGACTTCTCTTAGTTCCTCACCTACAGCAAGACAATGTAACTTGCTAGGATTACCTCAGAACCTGTTGAGCTCATTCTGCAGCAACAGGAATGTCAGGCAATAGCTGTACTCTGATTAAACAATGACATTTGGGTTGATTTTATGCAATGCATATGCTAACTTCAATTTAAACTTTAACCAGAAAATACACCACCTCTCTTCTATTTGCTATACAAAGTGCCTGATGTGTCTTCTTCTAGATAGTCCTAGTCATCAAACAGTAAGCAACTCAATCCTTTTCCAAAACCAAAGCTTGATGCAGAATGCTACGCCATGGTTGTCATCAGTGCAAGAAGATGAACTTAGCAGTCTCATTCAGTTAAGAACTGAAAATAAAAACCTACAGTCATTAATCTACATAGATCTGTTAAAAGTTGGAGTTTCTTCTTGTGAAATAATTTGATTTTTCATTTGTGGGCTTCTGCGAGTGGTAACATAGTACACTATATGGTGGAACTGTTTGTCCATTCTGGAAAAGGACATTGATGTTAAATTTAGGTTAAGTTGTTGAATTCTTGCAGACTACAAAATCTCAGATCTTTATAGCAGGACCACAACTGCACTATCAATTAATCTATTTGAAACAAGAAATATTTCATAACTTATTATTACAGTTCTAAAAAGTATAAATCCAATTTTAATATTCTCAAGTTTGTTTTGAGTTATACAATCATAGGCAAAATATGCAAAATTCTTCTGATAACTGACCCTTTATCCTTTAAGGTCTAATTTACACAGAGATTAATGCCCAATTAGTAGTATCCTGCTAGAGAGATCTTAGCAATATTTAAATAGAAATAACTGAAAATAAACCAAACAATTTACTACTAGTTGACAACTGGCAGTTCACCACAGAAGGAACTCCATCCCTGTTTAGTAGGTAAGTTTTAGTTACTGTTATGAATTGATACGTGAAATGTGAAGGGCCTCTGTAAAGTTTTCCTCAAGTTCATCAAGTTCCTTATTGACTTCCAAATCACTGTCACAAGCAATCAAGCTACCAGCTTCCTCACATCTGGATGAAGTGCATGGGTGTTCTTCACATTCCCCACCACAGAAATCAGACTCTGTCCCAGCATCCATAATTTCTGAAAAGTCCTCCCTTGACCTCTCACTGCATAACAGTGATGCACATCCATTTGGTTCCTCTAATGACAAGTCAATGGCCTCAAGCAATTCTTCACTTTCTGTAGCTCTCCTCAGCCTGTGACCTTTACTGGTAAACTCGAGCTCTTCTAGCGAGTCCAAGGCTTCCTCAGCTGCATGGCTGAGCTCTGTCTCGCTGTCCTGGCTGTAGCCAAGGTCTGATTTCAGCGCATCCAGCATCTGGCGCATTTTGCCCTAAGGGGTGAAGGAAGAAAGGGGTGACAATTCTCCAGCCCCATGGCACCTGAGCACTGCTCAGACCCAGGGCTTAACTCTGACAGAGGGAAAGGGAGGCTGCTCACAAACAAGTGACTAAATTAAACACTGCATCACCAAACTGAATTGACTGTTGTCCATTTTTTGTCACTGTACCTGTGACTCCTGATCTGCTGTGATCCATGAGTCGGCAAATGTCATTTATGGAGAGAGAGAGAGGCTCCCCACTGAGTATTCTGGTACCTTTACCCTTGGATATACCAGTGCATTTGCCCTGCTCTTTGGAAATGTCACCTAAAGCATATGCAGTACAAGAGACTATTCTAAGGGTAGCACATACCTCATCCAGGCGGTTCTAATTTTCTTCTATACAGCACTCAAACAGTTGATCCAGAGCCCTACAAATAAAACACCAAATTATTACACAGGAGGAAAACCAACTTTTACCAGATGTACATAAATTAATGACCATAAGGTTTTATTTTCATTTCTTAGCTGAATAGCACCTCTAAGACTGTTTTAATTCCACTCTGTCACAAAGAGGGCTACCTGTAGTCAGCAACCCACTGGACACATGCCCAGCAGGCAGACATGGCTTTGGGCAGCACATGGCAACCATGGGGTGACTTGTAGCACAACTACCGGTGTGTTTGGTCTGCTGGGCCTAAGTGCTGGAAGAAATCAGCAAACCAGTGGTGATTCTACTGGCATGCTGAAGGATCCAAAATCTCTCAGATGCACCATAGTGGCTGCTATACACAAGAATTAATAAAGAGAAGGAATAAAATCCAGCTTCAGTAAAAAAAAATCCAGAGAGAAGTTCTCAGTCCTAAGAGCTCTCTTCCACTGCTTAGGCAGAAAGAAAAAAAAATTCTGCAAAGAAAGTGTTCTGTGACAACTAAAGTACACAGTCACTGGAACAGAATTCCAGAAAGTCAAGTGAATTTAACTTAGCTTAAATGAGAAATTACTTTAAAAAGAAGTGCAAGAAGGGTTCTAATGGACAAAAACATAACTGTAGAAGAGCCAGAGGGAGACTGCTCTCAAAATTTCTTGAACATTAATTTTTTTACTTGGTGTATTTAGTATTCTCATTGACAGCCTTGACATAAGAAGAAAAAAATAAGAGTGCATAGAGCAGGAAAAACAGCTGGGAATATTATCAACCTAGAGCAAGATCAGAATATCATTAAATTAGACTGCCTTGAATGCAGAATTACAAAAATGGGTTAAAAGATTATATATATATATCCTGTATATGTATAGAAATACTGCAAGGTTTTTTTTTTTGCATTAATTGAGAGCTTTATTAGAAAGAACTTTATTAAAAAGTATCATATTGAAAAAAAGATCTGATTCAGCAGATGGTGAACTTTTATCTGAAAGAGAATGTAACCCTTGCAACCCATGTTGAAGACTGAATTCATACTGGAACAGGAAGGACAGAAGGGGGACAAAGAAACTGTTGTGTAAAAGATTAGTAACTTGGTTTATTTAGCAAAACAGATGTTGCAGACAAAAATGAGTTCTTAGTATTATTCCACCTAGGGTTCCAGGTCAGTTTGCACTCAAAGCTTTTATCTCATGGTACATAGCAGCACATCAAAGTTGATGACCCATGGTATTTGCTAGTTTCCCTTTCTTACATATAGAAAAAAGAAGAGGAAACAAAAGCAAGGGCTAACTGTGTATATGTGTGTATAAAGAAATTATTACTAATCACTACTTCCCTTTCTCATGGAATCCATGGGTTTCTGACATAGCATTAAAAAACTGAAAATAACTGTAACCTACCTGTTAGAAAATACTCCAAGTCTAAGAATTTCATTTGTTACATATTCAATGAAAGTTAAATATAAAAGCTCCTCCATTCTGCGGGGAGAACAGAAACCCCAATGTTAAATGCTTTACCATAGAAACATATATGACACATTTTAGTAGGTCTAATCACCTTCACGGGAAAGGCCATTAAGATTTTCTAGTTCTTATATCAGCAGTTATTTTTTATAAAAGTTAAGTCTATCAGGACAAACTAAGCCTTTCGTTCAATCTGAATAGCAATAAAAAATTGCAAAATATGAGACTGTTAGAAAAGTGGTCATGGTGCTTTGTCTTTATGCTAACTTTCTGTGGTGATATAAATTAGCACAGAGATCCCAAGAGAGGGAATCAGTGAATCTTGGAAAGCATTCAGAACCTGCACTGCACTCAAGAAAGGGGAGCTAATTGGGAAGAAAGTGTACAATTTCAGTTTGATGCTCTGGGTGAAGGCTTCCAAAGGAGCTTCTAGAGAATCTGACTGCAGCTGCAAATTGCTAGTCCTAAATGGAAGCAGAGAAGGATTTAACTGCTTATTTGGCAGCATCCACTCATTTCAACATATCTCCTTGATGTAAAAAATCTTGTGTGAGATGTGATTTTCACCTATTATCTCTATTTTAGTATTTCTAAAAAGTTGTTGATGCCAATTACTCTAAATCGGACACTCTCCAAAATTCTGGAGTTCTGCTTCAAAGACAACAAGAAAGAAAATCCCAGAAGAAAACATTTCAGTAATGTTTCTTCCATAGCATCTTTCTAAATCTTCCAAAGCATCCCATCAAACTATTGTCATTCTCCAGTCTTAATAAACAGAAAATAAAAAACCAGAATATATCTTGCATGGCTTTCATTACATAAAATTTGTTATCATGCCTAAAGCTTATAATTTTGGTTCCCTCTATAGTCAAGAAAGTTATCCACAGCTGGTATTCGAGACCTCCATTATAAGCCTTACGTTAGGCAAAGACAAGCCTGCCCTAAAGCACAAATAATTAAATGACTTTCCCAAGGCCACTTGATGAAGCAAAAGTAGTGTTTCTGAATATAAAACAAAACTCTTCTAATTTTCATCACATTTTAGTGCAGAAATGTGGTAAGAATGCCCTTCAATTTGGTGTTTCATTTGCCAATATTTGTTTCAGAGATTACACACCCAAAATGAAATGGAAACAAACTATAGGTACTGTACAATCTTCTGAAGTTATTATGAATTTTCTTCATTTTTAGATTCACATAAATTTTTAAAGTATTATATGTTTCAAGTTCATCAGTTTTGAGGAAAGCTTTCTAGTTTGATGTTGTAAATGAGCAGAAAAACGATTTAAGCATACTTACTCGGCATCGACAGTCCTCCTTGATGAACACTTCTTAGGACACCCTGATGTCTCTCTAATCAGAAAATCAGAGGGCAAGAAAAATAACAACACTCTAAACTCCTTTTATACCACCTTGCATGTAATTTTCTTTTGAAGCCATGGTATGCCATTATATAATTTCCTTTTGCAAAAACACCCACCATAACACCCCTAAACCCTGCTCCAGTAGCAAAGTCCCCTGCTGGAACTGAAACCTGAAAGACTGTAGTTCAAGCATATTACACCTCCTCACTTGGTGCAGTGCTCAGAAGACCTCAGTGCTACTTCAGATGCTATTCAATTTCTGCTGTCTATAAGAGTGCTTTTTTAACTCAGAGGACATTTTTTCCTCAGATAAAAATGCCTTTGTATGAAAAGGCCAGAGAGCAAATCAGCGAGTCATGCATGACACTTAGGTCAGCAATGAGGAGAATCAGCTGGGAGCCCTTGGGTTCTGGCCTGATTTCCAGCACTGCTCTTGTTTTGTGGCAATCCCAGTATTATATTTTCAGAAGAAGATGTGGGAAATGCTCCTGGTCTACAGTTCTCACATATCATAGATTTGAAAGTCTGGATGCCTAGAGACAATTAAAGGGAAGTCTCGATTGGAATAGCAATGCAGCGTTTAGTTATAGTACTATATAGCCTGTAAGCTCAGATGTACAGAACTAACAACTGTATTAGTGTGTCATCACTCTCACTTCTGACAAAATACTCATATATTTCAGAGCTCTCTTTCTTAATTGGCTTCCCAGTGGAACTTATCACAATAAAATAATGAATTTTGAAGTTGGGAAAGGCCATTGATGTAAAAAATCCAACCTAACAGAAGCCCTGTGAGAAGAGACTTATAAAGAGAAACGGTAGTGAAGACTTATGGCCTAAGGACCAGCTGTATAGAAAGGAACATTTCAAATATTCCCTCCTGCTGTAAATCAGGCACCTTAGGATGGAGCACGGACAACAATCTGTTCCTCTCTCAGGCTCTTCCAGAGTATTGCTTTTATCTTCAGCCTACAACACAGAGACAAAAATCTTTATTATCAGTGCAAAGATACAGCAAATTTTACCATTAAAAAGAATCTCATAACTCTCTGTGATTAAGCAGCCCTAGAAATTTTACATATTTTCTGAGTAACTCTGGGTAAACAGACAAAAGAGACACCTTCTTCTGCTGGAAAGTCAGGTAGCAATTATCTATGACCTTAGCAGATATTTGATAGTGCACTTAAAGAAACAAAAAAAATTAAAGAGATCCCTTTGTGTGCCCCAGTGTTTTTTCTTATAGTTTGCCCACAATGTTCTGAAACTCTCTCTCCTCTATGGAACTAATTCATGTCATGGCATTAGAGAAAAGAAAATCTAAATCAGCTGTTCACTGCTGTGGCAGTGATGAGGTGTATTACCCCACAGTGATGGTGACGGATGTGGGAAGAGTACCCACAGGACTTGATAGATGCATTATTACCTTTGATGTGACCTTCTTTGCGCCCATAACTTTTCTCACATGCACTTTGTCTGCAGATGGAGAGCTACAAAATTTAGAGAGGTATGAGATTTCCAAGTTGACTACTTTCAAAATATGCAGGATGAGAATACCAGTGCCACTGTGGAAATGGCCCATCAGTCTAAACAGAACATAATACTGAACATTTCAGAAAATTTCTGCCAGACTTAGGTTCACATAACAAAACTATGTTATAGTTTGTTTTGAAGGATGACAGTAGTGATACACAGGTGATCCAAATTAATTATTTAGCTGCATATTAGCAGAGGATAACTAAATTATCCAAAATAATTGCTCAGAATTAATAATGGAGATGATCCTAAAGTTAAAAGTACACCAGAAAAACAGATGACCTACAGTCAGAAAATGAACAGCTGCAATATGGAGCCAAAGCTATCATAATTCCAGTCTTAGGAAATTCCAAAGTTGCTCTATGACAAAACTGGAGTTGGACATGCAGACATGGAGGACACAAGAGGGAAAAGATTTCTCTTTACAAGATAGTATTAGTAGGAACAAAACTAAATCAGAACTGTTCAATTTGCTAAGAAGTTCAATGCAAGAGAAGGACACTAATTTTGTTTAAAATATTTTATACAGGGTATATCTGGAGGTATTTAAACTCAAGTGATAAAAAACAAGAGCTGCATTCAAGAGTTAAAAAAGGATCTTTACATGATGTATTTATTAACAAACTGGAAAGTATGAGACTACAGGGGCAATAGTGGGGACCTACTTGTATGCTTATACTGGTTAATCCTTTACAAGACAGAACACCAGAGAGCTTAGGGAAGACAGAGGAAATCACCAGCAGATGTGAGATCCCACAGTTTGAATTTAGTAGCACTTCATATCCAATCTGTACAGATTAAACCAGTTGTTCCAGAAAGAAGACAGCAAAATACGCCAGTGAAAAAAAGGAAAATCACATTCTGTTCTAGCTTTTGCGAAGGCATATCTAGAATAACTTCAGGATAATTATTCTGGTTTTATACAGATGTAATGAGAGAAAAATATCTTGCTTTTATGAAGATATGTAATGATAACATCTAAATTCCAGAGTTCCAAAATAAAGTTTCAATCTCTGTACCTCATTTTATCAGTCTGTGTTTCAGCTTCCACATTCTCCTTGTAGTGACATTTCCTCTTCCTTCGAGCAGGAGTGTAATACCTGTACTCTGACAGGGAAGATTTAGCATCTGATTTTAAGGTGCGTGGAGTAAAAGGTTTTCGGCACTTATTAAAGCATTCAGAGTGCCTCTCTAGAAGATCCCCACTGCATGGTTTGAGGTGGTGTCTTTGATGCTTCTGGGGACAACCAACACACAAAAAGCTATCGGCGGAGTGAGTGCCTGAAAATGCACAGCGCTTACTTGGTAGCTTACAGACACATGAGGGTGAGCAGGAAGTCCTGAAGGTAACCCGGGAACACTTTGGGGCACATTTTACTGGACTGGAGCAAAACAAGCCATGCACACCACAAGGACATGGTGCTCTTGATAGGCAGTGTGCATGCCCAGCACAGTGGCAGTGACTGTCTTCCGCTTCCAAGCAACTCTAGAAACAAACAAAACAACATTTGATTGCTTTGCAAGTTACCCACTTTGCTATTATTATTACCAATTTGGAGATATTTGCTATGTAAAAACTTTCAAATTTTGTAAAATCAAACTAGTTTCACAGCAGCCTCAGTGCTAATAGATTTTAAAACCAGGACAGATTTTAGTCACAGGAAATAAGAGAGTAATCAGCAAACGGTTTGCTTCAGTAGCAAAACACTGATGCTCTGTTACAGAATATTGATGGCTACATCGAACCAAGAGTTTAATTGATAAATTTATAGAAGTCAAGAAATCATTGCATTGAGGGAAATTATTTTATCTGGATATGCTTTGTTCATACCACCTGGGCAAGCTAAGGTAGACATTATACATAATTATCCCATGCTTAAAAATTCAACATTATTCCTGAATTGTATTATGACACTGTGGCAAAGACAAATATGACAGAAACACAACTAAATCCAAGTGACATTTCAAGGTGGAGTTTTTGGTTGGTTTGGTCATTTGTTTGTGTTTTGTTAAATTAGAAAGAACAAATAAATAGAAATTTTATTTTAGTCATAGAGGGAGTTTTGAAAACTCTGCTATATCAAAGCATAAATACCTAGACAGGGGATGCACACTCATAAATGTGCTTTACAATGTGTCTGAAACACCTCACAAAAACAGCTGTTGTATGTTCTTTTCCTACCTAGGATACAGCCACCCACCGAATATTCTGTCAGTCAGTGAAAATTATGTGCGACATTTTACCATCTCCAAGGGCAGGCATACTGCAGAACTGGAAGATTAAACCAGAAGCCTGTCAGCAAACAAAATCTTGTATAAACCAACCTANGGGGATGGTGATAGAATACACACTATTGTAACCTAAGACATGCATCCACACATGTAACAATTCATGAAATTCTAGTTCTGTTACACACAACTGTATGATGCTGAAGAGATGACTCCCATGTTGTGTACTCAAACCACCTAGCACCACAACTGTAAGAGTGCTTACAGTGCAACAGTGAGGGAGGCAAGCTGAGGATAGTGTTATTCTGGAAAATCTCACTGCTGTACCATGCAATCAGCAAGGCAAAATTATGACAACTGAGAAAACCCAGTTCAAAACCAACAGCTACAATTATTATCCTACTTTCCTAACAATAAGGCAGTTCATATGGGTCCACATCACCAGCAACAAAGTGCTGTAAGATTTAAGAGAATGTATACAAGTAAAGGTGTTTCCTAAGAAGAAAATTCAATTTCTAAGGCCATTTGAGGTTTTAACAAACTTGAAGTTTAGTTCAGATAGGCTGACACAGAAATTAACTTGTTCATGTACCTCCACCACCTGAACAAAGAACAAGAAGATAAGGAGACACCAGTATAGAGCATGAGCTCTGCAGTGATGAAAGGAAGAAAAGGAAGATGATTTCCATGTGTATTTCATTCATCTCTATTACACTTCTAACAAACAAGTAAAAGCTATTAAGCAGAAGCATTACATTACTGAAGTTACTGAAGGTACATGTGGCCTATGGGAAGCCTGAGAGAGAGTGGATGCAATATGGTATGACTAATACATATGCTGTGACATGCATTTATTTATGACATACAATCATAATGCCAGTTGAGAAGATTCACAGATTCACCAAGTAGCCTATCCTGACCTTACAATTAATCTGTGTGGAAACTACTTTGAGAGAGTAACCCTGAAAAATAGGGTTTTTCCACTTTTCCAATGGTGCTTCATTGCCTGAGCACAATATAAACCTCAAGAAAATCCTCAAGAACACTTCACTTTTTGAAAATAATCAGCTAGTTAAGATGTGGATTGAAGGCTGGATGTATGATTTTCCCCACCAGGAAGTGACAATGGATTGAATGCCAACAAAAGTCACAAAAACAACTGTAAAAGAAAAGTGCCTGTGGGGATTCTGCAAGATAATCAATACTTGTCCTGAGACTTCTGAAGTCTCCTACTAGGGTGGGTATGGAGAGAAAAAAAACCCCAAGGACTAAAATTGGAAATCTTTATAGATTTATTGAAAATTCATGAAATTGTAGCCTACTAATAGATAGTACAAGACAGTAATACATTACCAGCAAACCAGTAAGATATAGTATAGTATATTAACCTATGTAATTGGTAGCATAGCTTGCAAATATACAAAGATATTCTACTTTACCATTCAGCCCTAAAAAAGGTGTTTTTAAAAATTCTAAGCAATAGATTCTTACTGTATAAATACTGCATTTTCTCATAACACTGCTACTGTTATTGCTTAGAATGTACACTATTTCATTCTTTTTTTCTTTTAAACACAACATTTGAAAGCTCAATTATGATGAATATACATTTTGTAGCATGCAGTAAATCCTATTTAGAGGAATATTAAAAATGCAGGTATTTTACCATGAAAATTAAGTCACAGATCACACTGCTGTCATAATATATATTTCCTTCACAAAAATTTTCCATCACATCAATAAGACCTATCTACACTATTCCAGTACCCCAAAATATCCAGAGCTGCTGGTGCCTAACGCAAAGAGGTATTTTTTTAGAGGCAAAATAAGCTCTTCTTGATGGCATCTCATGTGAGTCAACTTTATTTTACTACTACAGCATAATTAAATGCTGAACTGATAACATGCAGTCACAATGCCAAACAAATGCCTGTGTTAGCAAGCAGAATAATGAGGCTTACCAGTGTGATTGTTTGCATATAAAGTAGTTGCAGTGGTAGCTCAGCACTATAGAAAACAGATAAGACTGGAAAGTTTCAGAATCCACCTATATAGATAAAAGCTAATTCCATACCCTTCAGTGTATATTACGAGCAGCTTAATTCTTGTAAATGCTTTACTCTCAGTGACTAAATCAGTTCATTAAGCTGCAATATAAATCAGATTGTAGAAGCATTTGTGAGTGAATGATGACTGGTTGCCTGCACTATGCAAAATAATTAGGAAAATCTATGAAGTTATATTAGCCAATTATTTATCTACACTTCATGAAAGTGACATGTTCTGTTCCTCAGAAGCAGTTGACTTGGTCCTAAAACAAGACAAAGGCAAAAGGTTGGCATGGCAATATCCTAAATTTAAGCACTCTTTATATATGAGTAAGCTTAGGGCAGTTCTTTTCTTCTCCTCAAATATTTTGTAAGTAGAACAGACCAAGTAGCTCTCTAGTGACTAGAGAGAACTGCAACCCTAAGTTACATCTGTGTCAGTTGTGAGATTTACTCATTCAAATACTGAGAAAAGAGTGTCTTCCAAAGCCCTTATCCTGAGGCAAAACTTTACTACTTGAACAGGAAAGAAGCACAGCCTCCAAGCAGATGAAGAAACAATATAATGAACAAGGAACTACGTTAGTCACTTCAAGAAGATTTTAAGGAGTGTCAGAGAATGCTGTTTGTCTGCAATTTGTCTCTTTTGAACTTACAGAAAATTATCTGTACACCTGTGTTGCAAGTAAACTAAGCAAGTATGCTCACCTTCTTCTTTAGTCTGTGATCTATAAAAATATCAGATTTTTAAGTAGGAAACAAAGAAAAAAGACACATGCCTACAAATATACAATAGCACACTTATTAAAATATAGTCAAGTTCTATTCTTCAAATAAAATTTTAAAAAATCCATGGTTGTATCTGAGGTTTAGATATTAAAACTATCAAGAACTGTAACTAATGTAATTTGGAGTAAAAAAATCTTGATTTATATCTTGCTTACCAATATATGTTTCTATTCTGTTGATTCAACCAAATATAATCTGTTTTGAAAGATACAATTCAGCAACTCCTTTAAAAAGTTTCATAAAGTATGTATTTATACTACTAATTTTATTAAACTGGGGTAAACTGAATAGTACTTTGCAGCAAGCTTGTAGAGAGAGGACCTGTGGAAGAGAAAAATTCAGTAAAAACAGATCAAAGCATACTGCTGTCATCTGATGGGCCAAAGTAGAACACAGAGAAAAAAAATCCAGATTTCTTTGTAAGTTACTTTTACTTTCTACAACAAGTTTAGTTTCCCAACTCAAAAGCCACTAAAGTATTAGCTGCCTTACAAAAACCAAACTTTGAAAAGAAAGGTTGCTAAATACTTTTTCACATAAAAGGTCCAAGGCAGCTCTCACTGGGGTCACTGAAGTTACAGTAAGATGAATTTAATCTTGAAATTAACTTGTTCTTGTATGAAAAGGTCTTCCAATAGAATAGTTCATCTACCATCATAAAATGAGATCAAAGAGATGCTTTATGAACTGCACTGTCAGGATACAGAAGCTGCAAATTTGCAATAAATGAGTGTATGATTCTTTCAACTAGAGAAAGCCCCTTAAATACTGCTCTGAGTCAGCTGAGCACCTGCTCTCTGCTGTCTGGTCAGAGCAAAGGCCTCCTATAGGAAATGACAAGCTGCCTTTAGAGAAAATTCATATAAATATGTGAACAATTGGAACCTCTATGAATATAATCAGTTTGTATCCTGGTATCACTATTTTTAAAAACTATGTTCCTGGTATACTCTTTCATTTTGTGTGTGTGGGTTTCAATTCTATAATGTGGTAGGTTCCTACTTTCTTCAAATACTGTAATGTTATTAATAAGGGGTATTACTGAGCGTGCATTAATTCAAACAACCAGCACAAGAGGTGATTATCACTATAAAGCCTGAAAGAAAATCTAAACATTCCTAATGAAAACAATTTTCTTTGATGCTCAGAAGGTCCTTCTGCTTTGTTTAGTCACTGACATTTCCTATTATGACAGAATTAATTAAAGCACAATACATGTTCAGACTGCTGGTATCAAAAGAATATAATAAATCTTCAAATATAGAGCATTTGAGTAGGCATTTCACACAGCCACACAAGTGTGTTCCATACAAGAGACTAGAACCAGTTAATGGTGTTTCCCAATCTATATTTCCGCACAATATATGCACAAACAGATGGCCATAACTTTCATTCTTCAGAAAAAAGAAATCTCAAAAAACAGGCTGAAAGGGATCTTGAAATGTCAAGGCAATGGCACACTTCAGACAGTTAAAAGAGAAAAGTTAACCGCCTGTGAAGCAGCCTTCCTTCAACTGACTTTTGGCATGGATTAATTTCTTCTAAAAAATTCATTAGAGGCCAGAAATGCCTACTAATAGGATTATTTGAACACAAGATATGAAATACCAAATGTTGTTCAAATCAAATTTTAGAAAATCTTATTTTGAAAAACAAAGGAAAAAGCCACGGTTTATTATAGTGCATCCTTTCATTTTAAAGCTGGGAGTTCATGCAGTGATTAGAGACACATGTTACTTGGTTTTGCAATGAAACAATTTAAGGAACTTTGCCTGCCCCAAGTTTGCAAAAAATAACATGGAAAGACAAAAATGGTATTAATAAAAAATAAAATTTAGATTTTAAATATCACATTTCCTCCCTTTTCTTATTCATGTCTGTGCTTTCATACATAACTAAGAGCCATGTATTGAATTTCAAAGCATTATTTCTCTGCACTGCAATAAGGTCACACTCAGGCTGCCTGCTACAAAAATCAGTCACACAGAAAAAAACTGAAGGTGTTTGCTGTACTACTTGGAAATGTCCTTCAGCTTGACAGATATTTAAACAATGTATGAAGCTTATGCTGTTAGAATCAGAGTTAAATAATTATGCTATTTTAAACTGTAATTGCTCATTTACAGCAATGAACAAGAATGTAATTTGGCTATTTACATATTCATTTATTAGTTAGAAATACACACCACCTATCTTGATGAAATGCCAGCCAAACTAAGTGAACCTCTGCATATAAGCAGTATATACACATACAGAATGGTATATTTTGGTCTAAGCACTATATTTGCTTACAAAAAATGCAATTGAAGGATGTAGTATACTGTTAGATACTAAATGTATTATCGGTTAGGACTTTTCATTAAGATAAAAATGGAAGATTCCTGATTCTTCTGCTCGGAAGGGTAGAGGTAACAGAGCTCTGCCTTAGGAAATGGTACAAAGCTCTGGAGTGACAGAGAGGACAGGAATTTCAGCTGAGGTGAAAGCAAGAGAATTCAAGGGTAATTAGGGCTTGTATTTACTGCAAGCACTCTTCATCCAAATACCTGACATCTTTGTCAGAAAGTCAAGACATGCATTCTGTGTTGGGCACATGTCAGGAAGACCTTTCTGCTGCTTGAAAGATACCAGTTCTCACTGCTGCACAGCAGTGATCAGCTGTTACTATGGAAGGCAAGCATACAGTAGTATCTACTAAACAAAATTAAAATACATACCTTTCTACAAGAGGGTGGCAGTAGCCTTCTGCAGCCTCTTGAACAGCCTCGACAGACACCTTCACCCACATTCATTTTCTCTTCATGCTTGGCTACCTTCTTTTTCAGTTTCTCTCTTCTTTGCTGGTCAGCAACTTAGAGAAGAGACAAAGTTGGTCAGATCTGAACTGAAATAATCTATTTTTCCCTAAAGGATTTGAAAACATTGTAGTGGTTTCCAATTGCTCAGTAAAGTCAGACTATTGAGATACATTCCACTTCCAACACACAGCAGTTACAAAATTTATGTCTACTCTTAGAAGAAAAATTATTAATAGAGTATGCTGGTAGCTGAAGCTGTGCCTTGGACTTTCCTGAAATTTTCTTAGCTCACAACAAACACCAACATACAGGACTTCCAAGATCAGTATTGCTAACAGCATTTTGCTCAAAATGTTACAAGCCTTCTATCAATTTTTTACAGCTAGAACTCCTTTGACTGTACTCTCATCCAGTATTTCAGACAAAAAACCTGTGTTTATTGTTAGCAAATCTGACATGTAAAAAAATCCATGCTTACAATATGGAGTCTCCTAAATACAGAAATCCAGGCCAGAACAAGCAAGTTTATGTCAAGAATACAAAAAAATGAAGGTCACTCTGAGAGGGCTACTGTCAGATCAGGAGTGGGGGATTTTTATCAGTCCACACTGGTCTGCAGTCCAAGACCTCATCTGCAGTGTGAGAAGTTGAGTCAGGTATCTATGTCATCAGATAAAGAAGCCCAAAAGATGTGTAAAATTTCTTCGTACAAGTTAGCCAACAGTCACCTAAATCTTATCTAATACAGTCCAAAGTTTTTGCATATTGTGAGCAGCCAGGTTTCATAGATGAAACACAGAATCATCTAGGTCAGAAAAAACCTCCAAGATAGAGTCCAACCACTGACCAATCACCACCTCACCAACTAAATCACAGCACCAAGTGCCACACTGAGTTGTTTCTTGAACCATTCCAGAGATGGTGACTCCACCACCTTCCTGAACAGGCCATTCCTATGTTGGACAACTCTCTCCATGAAGAAATTCTTCCTGATGTCCAACCTAAATCTCCCATGCCATGGCTTAAGACTATGTCCTCTTGTCCTGTCGCTGGTTGCCTGGCAGAAGAGGCTGACCATCACCTGGCTCCACGCTCCTTTCAGGCAGTTGGAGAGAGTGATAAGGTCTCCCCTGAGCCTCCTTTTCTCCAGGCTAAAAAACTCTAGTTCAGCCACTCCTCACAGGGCTTGTGCTCCAGACCCCTCACCAGCCTTGTTGCCCTTCTCTGGATACACTCCAGCACCTCTATGTCTTCCTTGAAGTGAGGCGTTGAGAACTGGACACAATACTCGAAGTTCACAAAGTTGAAAAATCAGAATGAGGCTGATGAAAAACACTAATAATTTCATTTCCAAATAGTGAAAACATAAGCAAACACACTTTTGAAGTCTGTACACCAAATGAAAATTTTCTCATTCACTTAACACATACCCAAGTGTATGAATAATTTTTTTGATAGAGATACACAAAGACCTTTGAGGATTTCTTCTCTGGTTTCATAATATATTTATATCACACTCTGGGACACCCCAATCTGCACATGCACTACTATATTTAATATATGGAAATGTAAAAAACTTCAGGGATTGGTGTGGTACATTCTTCTACACAGCAGAGACCTACAGCAATCTGAGGATGTTTAATCAACCTTTAAAATGCATTCATCTGTGCACATGTACCCTACATACATGTTAATCTCCAGGAAATAATTAAGTAAGTGTATTCATTGCATTCAACATTTTAGTTCCCTTTTAAGATAGAAATTAATCTTTCAGATGTGAAATCTTTGCTCTCATTGCTCAAGAAAATCCCTTTCTTTCAATTCTTACAATTGATATGTAAAATACAGAGTAATTTTTTTTATGACTGCTGATTTATCCATCATATGCTATTAGAGTACTTCCAATATGAAACTGCTTAAATTAATGGAAAAATATTAGCTGAAGTTAACAAATGCTACATTATACAACTCTGAATTAAAAATCTACATTGTAACAGAATGATAAAATATACTGTACAGTTAAATAATTAAAACTGGGGTTTTCTGAGTGTCTGGGCAAAGTGCAAACCAGTGTGAATATTACTGCAAAACAGTAATTCCCATGCTGCCCTTATTCTGCTCTTTAGAGGAGAAACTGTAATTTGACATACATTAATGCCTTTACTATTGGCATTCAAAGCTATTAAAAAAACCTCCTCCAGGACTGTGTGCTGTGACTTTTCACCCAAAGCATGACTTATGCCCAAGAATAAAGAATGAAAGAACAGTAAGTATTCCAGCTAAGGCTATCTCAGGATATCAGAATGACCCACTGGGACTACAATCACCTGCGTGGGAAATGTGGAGCCTTTGCCTTGCACTTGTCATGCAGTTAGCTTAGCTCAGCTAACCCATTAAGTGTGCTCCAAAAGTCATAAAGTCACTCATGTATGGAAAGGCAGCACAGACATGCAAAACAGAATGTCAGAAACTCCCTGTAATATACACATCTTATTGCCAAATTAGGAATTTTCAAGCTAGGTCTGTGGTAAAAGCTAGCAATTTTGAAACCAGCAAAGTAAGACATAGAGAAATCCTTCTTAAAAAGAGTTAATGTAGATGTAAACAGACAGCTGGAGGTAAGTCAGGATAGCTCTGAGGCAGTCAGCAAGTAACACAGACAAATGCAGAAACAGGCACGCTGCCCTACCTCTCCTTACTTCACATGTCCTTTACCCATGCAAGGACTGGACAATCCAGTCTTACGTTTTGACTTCAGCCAAATAGAAAACTTGCCAGGAACTTTGAGGCACTAATTACAATATTACAACTGAGAGGAGATGAAGATACTAAAGGCTGTCATGCACAACCACTTTTGTTGCAGTATGAATATATTAAACACAGAAAGGAGGAGACCAGCATTCAAGAGACACACAATTTCAGAAGGGAGATTTAGCTTTTAATTGAAAACATTGCTCACTGTTTAAGGTATCTTCCGCTTCAAATCTGCTACAGATACAAAGCTTCTTATCTATACAGATACATAGTTTTCAGAGAGGTTCATGAACTAAATTTGAAAGAAGTGCCCTTGGCGTACTGTCATAGACTAGTGGGAAGTAAACATAAACTGCATTTGTTAACAGATACTTCAAACAGTTTCACTGCAAGTAGCTTTTTTAGAACATTGGCTCCAGGAACATGTCACACATGTAGAGTTAAATACGGGAAACGGACACCATAGTAAATATCTTGGGACAAATAAATTCAAAAAAAAGAAAACCACTGGCTTACTTTTCATCTCTTTAAAAGGGGGAAAAAGAAAAGTTTAGGAATAATACAGTCTTTAGATCCAAATAAAGAGTCCCTTTAAATGCCTTATTAGAGATTTAGAGATTGATTGTACCTTATTAACTACAGTGCTCAAAACCACACAGATTCATAGTATAGTCAGAGAAAATGTACTAGAATATAATCAAATTAGTGATTCTGTAAAGCAAATAAATTCAGTCCATGAACCCAGATTCCATAACTTATTGCATCCACTCCATGAATCCATTCTCTTAATTTTGTTGTCAGTGAATGGAAGCACTAGAAAGACTAGGAATTTCAGATTTTAAACTGTAGCACTCCTCATAAAGAGATACCTATAAAACACTGATCAACCTGTCACTATTGCCTACACCACACTTCAAAGCAGTGATCACATCATTTTATTTCCCTTCTAGAATATTCCCTCTATAGGCTTAATTCTTTTTTCCAGAAGTCTAGACTGCAGCAGCATTTCAAGACATGCTTGGAATTATAAAACAAATGTCATATATCTCGAAGAAATGAACTAATCATATATTTCATAGTCCTAATCAGCCTGAAAGTTCTGCATGTAGAAGGACAGAATGATGTGGAATGGCAGTGGCTGTTCTTTGCTCTGACTTTCCAACTACTAAATTTATCACATGTCACATCACAAAACAATTGGCAGTTAAACTTCAAGTTATTTAATTTTTGACATAAATAACCAATGGAAGACAATGAAATATAAAGTTAGTTTTAAACTGAGTTCAGCTAGCAGAACAATGTATCTTAAAGGAATTAGCCAACACTCAGAATTTCTCTCCTGTGTTTTATATCAGCTATTTTTGCAATAACACACTTCCAGTAATTATTACCCTTTTGAATTCTTTTCAGATAAATCATACAAACATCACCTTGGCTGAGCTTGAAATGCCTGTGGTGACCATAACTAAAGTATCCAGCATATCAGTTGGAGATACTTACTTCTGCAAGCAAGCTCTTCCTTCTCCAAGAATTTTTACTATCAGTTTCCTAGCTCTACATGAATCTCCGGTACACCATGATTTAAGCACCTGGGGTGAGATCTCATCAAATGCAAACTGAATTTTGCCATTAGCTATGAAGTTCAGGTTTCTTATAAGACTAAATCAAAATTTCTTAACAGAGAAATTTTAATTTTCATAACTCTAAGAGATGATTTTGCAGTCCTTCTTCACATCCAATATCAGTAGCACTATTTCATCAAATATGGGAGGAATCACCATAAAAAAGGGTGACAAAGTAATTAAGGGTTTGACACTAAAGCCTTGCTTGTATCAAATAAAAAGTAATAGTTATATCAGGCTATGTACTTCAGGAATGTGATACTATTTGGCAGAATTACAAATGGCTAAACTTGGTCATTGCTAAGACTTGGGAATAAGCCTAACAGTGAGATGAATTCTTCATAGGCCTTTCAGAAGAGGCTAGAAGCACTGGATTATCCCAAATCCATCAACCTCTGATGCTCATTATGGGGTCCTCATCCAGCAAACATCTCCTATCTGCTTCTGTCAGCCACATGAAGAAGTTACTGCCAACAGTGACTGCTCAGAACCTGTTGAATGCTGCACCAGCCCTGAAGAAAACGTCTAAGCCTGCCCAGGTAAACCTCCATTTGTGTACCCTAGAGAAAGGTCCATTCTAGGTGGCCTTGGACCATGATTCTGTTTTTTCAAGGTGGCACTGGAGCAGCCCCCAAGGACAATTTAGGCACACTGTACTGAGATAATGCTGAAAATAAGTGCAATGCATAATTTTATTCTTGTTATCTGGTATGCTACAGCTATTTTGTAACCCTGAGTAATGGTGGACAATTGTATCAAAACAACAGTCCTCCCCACCAGCAGACAGATGGTAAAGCTGGGTAAATGAGATTAAAAATCAGGGACACATTTTCAATAATAATGATGAATAACTACTGGAACATCTACAAAAGGAAATTATGTTTTCTCTATTTCTTGACCTTTGCAAGTCAAGACGGCAGACTTTTCTTGTTTATGTGCTTTATTTACCACATTCAATATGGCTGTTAAGTTCCATATTAGCACAACTGGATGGAACTTTTGGTCTGCTTTACTTATGATGTCAGACTAGATGATCTAAAGTCTTTTCACAACTACAGGTTGTGAAGAAGGTATTTTTGATGTGCATATCTAATATTAATTACCTCTTATAAAAAAAACTCCAACACCTTTTGTTATAGAAGAAATTTTACAGTAAATAACTTCTGGGGGTAAAAAAAAAGAGGTAAAATCACTACAATTAAAAGTACAGATTCATTAAGATTTTTTACCTGCTCACCAAAAACTCAGACTTGATAAATATATTAGAAAGATTATATTTGGAAAGAACACCTTTCCAAAGACATACTTGAACTCTGAAAACACAGGCATTAGTATCACCTGAGTGTTTGAATTTAAAGAGCTTTTATTAGTTGCTTATAACTTTCATTTTCAGAAATACATACTTAAGGATATGATTTAACAGAAAAAAAGATAGGGAGATTTTGTAAAAGCTTCCTGTAAAATGGCAGCAACAACAAAACATGTAAGACAGCTTTTCATTGATCTCTGCTTTTTCATAGACTAAAGTGTAGACAGATGTATGTGTTCACAGGAAAAATTAAGATTTAAGTACAGAATTACATAACAAAACACATTTCTTGATATTTTTTGCTTGAACTTGACCCTTTTAAGGAGTAGAAAACCATCATTACTTTCAGTCTGAATTGTTGCCTCACCCCATCTCTCACTGCCCTCCCTCCAAGAATTCAAGTTCCATCAAGCTAAAACAGATCTATGGTGGGTAACATCACAGAATATTTGTTTTTCTTCTTCTCCTCCTGCCCCAGTATCAAAGAGAGCTGCATTCCCAAGGACACTAATCACTGGGTTCAAGCTGTACTATCAATATGCCTTGTGGAAAAACCTCTAAACATACGGGCTGAAAAGTTAGTACTGTTAGAAACCAGGCATGTGTAGCAGCAGCTGTGTTACTTGGCATAGGCTTTGTCAAGTTTTCTGGCACAAGTCTCACAACCACAGACTTCTAACGGCCACTGGTATCAATCAACATACTTGGACTAATTCTGAACATAGAAGTTTCACATTTCAAGAAGTTTCACATTTTAACAACTATTTTAAGTCAGTAAGTCTGATCTAATACACAGGAACATGCTCACTGCTAGCCCAGGGGCATGGCACCTTGCCTGCTTTGCTGCCAGCTAAGATACCAGGAAAAGAACAGTGGAAACTAAATCCACTTTAAGGACAGAACACATTCAGTTGGCCAGGGAGAATGCCAACTACACTATCATGTTTAATTCTTAAACACTAAGGACTGATTCATGGCAACAACCCCAAAGGGAAATACTCACCTGCTATTCTAGCAGTACATGAAGCACATTTTCAGGAGATGTTTATTAATACTATCTGCAGGAATTCTGTTTTGCAACTCTATGCTATTAATAAATCTTAAAATTTTTAATTGAATTTACCCCCCTGCCTAAATCTCGAAATAGAGGGGGAATAAAAACCTTATTTGGAATGCAGTAACTAATAAGACAAAGAACACAAAAAGAAAGCAATGACAGGCAGAGAGCTACTTATATTAGTTGCTTTGAGTGAGACTAAAGGTGCAAACTGCTCATCGTCAGTGACACTACAGAGATACTGTTGATATTCAACTATATTGAACTTTAAATTGTGCCTGGATAAATTACATGTCTCATATTGAGCAGGAAAGAAGAAATTGTTTCAAAAATATTCTAAAACCCCATTTCCAATACTTTTCTTCCTCAGCACATTTTCAATATTCTTCCTGTCTGAGCTACTGGCTGTCATCTTCACATAATCTATTTCATGAAAGACAGGAAGAAATATAATTCTCCAGTGGTTTACTAGAGACTCTACAAATAGTACCTTCCACTGAGCTTAACACGTGGACATGTTAACACCTGGTTGCAGAATTATTACAGTACAGAAATCTGTATTTCTTGATGAACAATGCATAGAACTGCAGGAAAAAAATGCAACCACTCTAATTTTAAGTATGAAATAAAATTGAAATAATTTTTCATTTCATTCTAAAAATCTAGAATTTATAAGGATAGTGCAGAAAGTGAAGAAGATATGCCTGGGTAGCCTTAACTTTAAATACCTTGAAGTCAGTGAGACCAATAATGATGAATTTCAAAGCAGATGTTTTCCATGGAATTACCTCTTTGATAACTGCAAAAATTTCAGCCTGCATGGCATAATTTCTTATCTTTTGTAAAGGAATCTCAGTCAGATGAAACAGCAAATAAAGGAAAGCAAGTCAGAAAAAAAAAAAGGCAGTCACACACATACATTGAGAAGTGAGACAAATCCTCAAAGGCTTTTATTGAGAAAGGTCCAGGACTTTTGTCTACGCATTTGTACCAGATACTTAAGATTATCATATCTCTTGCAGCTGAGACACTTTTGCCATTGACCATCACTAAACAACAACTTAAGTTAGGGCATCTATAAGCCTTCTAATCCACCATTTAAATTTTGCATTTTAAAACTGGAATTACCAAGATAAATACTTACAAGAAAGTGGAGTTCTAATCCTGACACTGTTTGAATTGAACTTCTAGAAAAAAACCTTTTAGATCCAAAGACAATGTGACAGTGGAACAGGTTATTCAGGGTGCAGAATCTCCAGCTCTGGAGTTTTCCAAGACTTATCTGACTGATCTACTGTTGGCAGAAGTCCTGCCTTGAACAGAAGCTCAAGGAGGACTAAATGACCTCTAAAGGTCCCCTATTGCAAAGTACAAACACTACATTGAAGAATATCCTGATAAATAGATATAGTTTACATAAGTTTGCTTTTTATCTTTTACTCAGCACTCATAATAGATAACATGAAGCACCTCACAAAATAAACCCAAAAACTGGGGCAGAGACATAATACTATCTTGAGAAGTCTCTTTAAGGGAAAAAATACAATATTATTTATTGCTTTGTTAAATGTATTTTTAGAAAGACCAAATTAATTTTCACTTTATAATTGTACAAATGTACAATTATTGTTCTGCTCAGTGCAGAACATCAAGAAAAGAAACTCTATGTTAGAACTGAGCTAAATCTAAGGATAAAAAGATTTAACCATGATGGACCCTAGTTCTGGAAGACCAAGAAGTCAAATTTGTCTTCCAAATGAATATTGTGCTACTCAGTAGGATCCCAATCCCTGAGCTATGAAGTTCCCCTTCACTTTATGAACCAGCTTTGTTTTGGGAATAAATTCCAACTAAATAAGAACTGGCACTCCCATGCCCTAAGCTAGAATAACAGCAGGTAAATCAAGAATTTTTTTTTTTAAATAAAAGGCTTTCTTTTTTCCCCCTTATCCTTAAGGTCTTTTTCCCTTGTGAAAAGGAAACGCCTTCTATGGCTTCTGTGCTGATTGTATGTGTGTTCTAATAAGATAAAACACAGTAGCATCAGCTTTTTCCAGCCCAGTTTGAAAGTAGGTAAAAGATCAACTTAGTGATAATTTAAGACACGAATTTTACCAAATAGATGAATAAAAATCAGCAACAAAGGTGAAAAGTTTCCATCACACCCTATACAGGAGATTAATGTTTTATCTGTGAACAGGACAGTAACACAGACACTGACCTGAGTAAGATGAACTGAAAGAGAAACATATTGCACAAAGCCTTGCTATCTGAAATGAAAATTTCCTCACTCAGAGCACACCTGGCAGTGTCATGACAATTATCTATCAAGGTTAAGCACTGTTGCTGTCTCTCAAAATAAACTCAATACTCAAGGAAACTCATTCTGGGTGAAGCACACAAGCTGTCAGCTCAGAAGCACTTTACCTAGAAAGACAGCACTCTAAAATAAACAGGCACTTGCTGGTGTTGAGAAAGACCCAAGACATTAAAAGGTATGGAAGAACAGCTGTTAATTAGGGGACCTAAGAAAGATCCTAGCAGATGCAGAAAGAAAAGCTATGCGAGGTTTTCATTAAAGAAACACACAGGTGTAAATATTCTTCATACATCAACCCTCTGTTTTCATGCTTATTTCAAAGCAAAGCTTGGAAAGGTAGAGCATACAAAAGAAAGACTTTTCTCAGATGACTGCAGGATAGGTGATCTGAAACTGCAACTGCAATTGGAGGCTTTAGATATCCCTCCAATACTTGTGCTGCACCTTCTCAAAGCAGGAAAAGGCAAGCCCACATATAGCATCTTTGATCCTGAGGCAGCATCTTTGATCCTGAGGCAGCTTATTGCTTAGTTCAGTCTCAAGTCTTTATGCTGAAGTACTGAAAAAAGTGCTAATGAAATTAAGTCTTTGTGTCAAAGGATGACTGATATCCTCATTATTCTGGTAATTTTACAAGGTAGTATGACTCTGTTTTGACTGAATTTGAAACTATCCACAAAGTCTTCTGTCCTTAGAAGATTTAACTCTCCATCCTAAAAGAATAATTCAGTTTTCCCCAGTACCTCAGTAGTTGTAACTAAATAAAGAATTGAAGAATGAAGAACCTTTTCCAACTGCATTGAAGACAGATATATAACAGAAATACAACTTTGTTATTTTAACAAATAGCTGCTATCTATCCCCTCGGACTTATATATTCGTTTAGTATTTCATTAATCAATTATCTGAAAGTATTGCACTTTGGTTTAACAGTATGAAGTGGGGCTACAGTACTCATATCTTTCAGCAGTGTTAAGAAATGAGACAACTTGCAGAAAAAGTAACTGCAGTTGAATCCAGGCTGTGGGGCTGTGTGTGGCTGTTTTCTGCAAAATGGAACAAGAAGCTTCAGCCCTGGACCCCAGGTGCCCAGACTTCTAGAATTCCTCTTCACCTGGCACTCCTTGCTCTCTTCTTGTGAGTTCAAGCTTACATCCTATTATACAATAGGAGAAATTTCACCCAGCTGCATGGGTGAAAAGGATCCTAAGCAAATGAATTATCATGCTAAGCACAACTAATCACTGACAGCCCAGATCCATCTCTCCAGCATTCCATTTGCTGCAGATTCCTACAAGTAGCTGAAGAAGGATGTGAAAGGTGATTAAACAAGCAGATACATGAATGATCAATTTAGGGTTATATGCTATTGTTACTCTTCTATGCTGACTCTTTTGTTAGTTTTATGGAAGCATTTTCAGAATCAACATAGAACAAATACTTACATTTGATGCTGCACGTCCTACTTTTGGGCACTGAAGAATCTACAGCTGCTGAAAAATTAAGAAAATCACCAAATGTGAGTGATTCAGTATTTACTTAGTAGTTGTGATAGCTAGAAAAACATAGTAATAAACGAACACAGAACAAAGCCTAATTTAATTCTTCTCTATTTTAAAACATGCTTGTTACTGTGTACTTAAAGTATTTAGGCTGATATTAATGCAGTCACAGGATTTGCGAGATAAAGCTGTTAGGGTTAAACACATATTTAAAGGAAGAATCATCACTTAAATGAAGATTCCTTTCAAGCGGTTTCTGTACATTTTGTGCTGACGCCATTTACCTGCACACCTGAGGATACCGAGTATGTTACATGAGAGATAACACTGTGAGTACTGTGTAAGTATGAACTCTGGCAGTAACATGACTTTCTTATTTGCAAACACACAGGGCAATTTTCAAAGTCCTTGGACTATTCATTGCTTTTACTGTTCATTGCAAGATGAACAAAAGATTATGAAATTTTTGAAATTAAAAAAAAAAAGACATAGTGATCTGAGCTTAACAAGAAATGTTCTGCCTTCATTCCTAAAATAATTTCTTTATGTTTGCTGTTACAACTATCATGATGACTTTCAATTCAGCATATTATCTCATAATTCATTATTTCATCAAAAGCAGAATGAAGCCTATACAGCAAAAGTGCTCTAAAATTAAGGTAGAATCTTTGGTAAGACTTAAGGAAAATGTTTTCATACAAAACTTCCCATCTCAATAATACAAAAGTATTATTAAGTAGCAGCCACATCTTGCTGACATCAGTTTGGGTAAGAAACAGGAAGATTAGTAAAATTCCTACAATCCAGTTCACTCCTTGGTATGAGCCTATTCTGAGAGACTGAGCTAAATCTAGGGGGGGACAGTTTATTCATATATGCACATTTTTACCTTTGGCTGAAAGCATTTTCTTATAATGACACACCATGTGATCTCTGATCAGGTATTGGCTAGTTAGATTTTGAGAGGAGTCAATGCAGAAAGCTGTAAGATTAAAATACATTTGAATATTAGAAAGTGAAGCAAAAAATTACTAAAATTTTAAACAGTTATTAACTGCAATTCAAGGTCACAAACTTTAAAACAGTTTGCTTAACTTCTTTGCTCAAAGGCAGTTACTTTTTACCAGTTACTATCACAGGAAATCATCCTGTCTCCTTTTTCTTTCCCCAATGAGCCATCTACTCAATAAATAGCTACGAAAGTGGCTGAAATTGGACTATGAAAATGTTAACATAGAAACTTCCTGTTTCTTCATTCTATGTTCTTTAGGGAAAAAAAGTATCTGAGGTGTCAGTACGGCACAGAAATATACCCTAGCTCATATAAACTGCTGACTGTAAAGGAGTATGTTTAACCTCAGGGGTTCTTCAATGTGGTAAATATATATATATATACTACAGCTAATACAGAAGGGACATCTTTATGTATTTGTTCATCTTGCTAACAATTTGTAGCCAGCAGTACAGTCAAGGTAAAACCTATTCCTTGAAAGTATTTTCAGTAATGCATACTAAATATGAGTACTATTAAAATTCTCCAAATAAGCTCAATGCAAAAGTTTTAATAAAAACATTTTAAGCATAAAATCAATGAATTCACATAAAGGGAACCAGGTCATCCTTCTGCTGAAAGCACACGTTACTTACCGTTACTCTTAGTACACAAGTGTCCTTTAAATGGACTTCCCGGACCCCACCTGGGAACGATAACAGCCGAATATTCACTCACTTTAACTAAACATCAAACAAAAACCAGACGTCAGAAAAAATCCCCCCACATATTTTTACAGACATGATAAAGTCTTTCTCCAGAGAATGCATGAATTGTTCTAGTGGATCTTTTTCAAAATCTTATTCAATCATTTTATAATCACTGAACTACAAATGTAGTTAAATAACTTAATCTAAACACCAAGATACAATGGTAGTGTTCTCACTGGTTCAGGGAGCTAAACAGCAGAACAGACCACCAGAACACTTCAGTCTGAACTTTACACTGGTCATTAAACTGTACAGAGATACATGATTTTGTTTCTATGCTAACCTCTAATTTCTTTCAAACCTCCATTCACGGGACTTTGCTAGACTGGGAACTCCAGAGGCATGTGGAGATGCTGACAAAACTTAAACAACCAGTTGTTCTGAAAAATGAAAGAATATGGATTAAAAGATCTGCACCTCCTCTTTGAAAACCACTGGTTGTCATGCAACCTAAGATTTAAAAATTGGCACAGGAACTAATTAAGAATCTGCAACACTTCTAGAACATATTTGAACAGGAGATATACTAGGACTACAAATACTAGTGTCTACAGGATGCTTTAAGGCATCCAAGGTATATAAAATGAAAACCAAAACAAATGAGATTTTTTTAACAGAGTAAATATACCAACCACATTTCCTTAACATTAATTCTAAAACTGTACAGACAAGTTCTACAAATTTATTACTATTAATTATCAAGGTCCACATGGTCTTCCCATTCCCACTGTACTTCTCAGCACAGTCAGCTCGAGCCTGCAACCACCATGTGAGTGAAGTGGGTAACTGCACTGCTCTCCTGCTCTTGCTACCTCCAGCTTTCCCCCTTTCATCACATGAAGAAGCACACCAGACCTACCCAGTATGAGCAGGAATCTCTTCCCAGTGACCTCAGCTGGGGTGACGAAGGCAGACACTATTACAAATTCACCAGGGGGTGCAGGAAGCCATGATGACAGCCATGCCACACACGGTAAAAGCTCTTAATCCCACCTCTCACAGCTGACCTCCTGCATGCCCAGCACCTGGCTGCCCAGGGCTTCTTTTTCATTTCCAGTGCTATATAACAACTGCTACAGTACTACTGCAATTACATATATAACTACTACTGTATGTAGCTCTGTTTTTAAGTTCAACAGCATATTGCACAAGATGATTAACATGGTGTCTTAAATATTAATTAGTAGAGATTGCAGCAAAACAAATTGTTCATTTAACAATGTTTTAACATTATTTCTCCAAAGGCCTTATAAAAAAGCCATTCTGAACTAAATTTTGAATGACTAGGACTAGTATAGGAAGCCATAAAAAGTATCTTAAGGGAAAAAAGAATATGAAAATAATTTTGCCCAGTTGTGAAATGACACTAAATCTGGATCAATAGATTCAAACCCCTTTCTTAAAAAGTACAAAAAATACCAGGGCAATCTTGAATTACTTTCATACTTTGAAAAACCAGCCTTTATACAGTAAGGCTTCTGTGGATTTACAGTATCAGCTGTGGTGTTTGCATTAACAGTGCTCCCACTCCTTTTGCTGTGAAGTTGCCAGAGCAGCAGTTGAAAAGGGACAAAGAAAAATAAAGAAGAAAATGCTATTGCAGATTTTTTCAACACTATCCCGCAATTGCTTTAACTTTATACTGTTATCTTTAAAGCCAAAGGGCAACATTCCTGCACATGGTACAATTCTTCCTTATCTCCATTTGTGATTTAAATATACATAGGGACAAACAACAATAAATTATTTTTCAGATATTAAAATTCCAAACATACAGGATGAATTTATTAGATTTATTAGATTCTGAATGTTTCCACAATGACCGCAAACCTTTGCCAATAAAGCCTTTCTTTCCTGTTAAAATAATGTGTTTCTCTCTCACACACTATTGCACTCAAGTGGTATTCACAGTCTAGCTGCATCCACTTTGAAACCCATGACTTGCAGAATATACAATATGCAGGTGTTGGAAGAATGCAAGTCTTTGGGAGGACCTGAATGTTAGGTTATAAATTTCAGTTGATAGAATTTTCTCTAATTATGAAAACCCACATGCATATATACCTGCAACCCAGATTACAGCAGACATCTGAGAATAAGAAGTGTTTCATTCACAGTTGCTCAAATAACCTAGATATTCCACTGTTTTCTGCACTTCAGAGCTAGGTTATACTTCCAGAGGGAAGCACCCGTGGCATTGTTAGGAAATGCTTACAGTACAATCTCTAACTCACCCTTATGTGACAGAATTCTAGAAGGGCAAGAACCTTAAAAAAATAGAGGCCTTTGTCTAAATACAATTGGTTCTCTTCAAAGCTAAATAACTTTGACGTGCGTTAAACACCATCAGGGACACTGAGAAACCTGTTGTTTTTACTGTCTTCAGCTGGAGACACAACTGTTCAGCACTGCAGGAAGAGTAGACTTTGCAATGTTCACTTGCTTTGCATCACCAGCAGATGGCACAGTGTAAATTCTAGCGGAAAAATTACTGCCTGCTGGTTTTGTTCTTTACAATTAATTTGGCTTGCAGGGAAGGAGAAGGGAGGAAAAAAGAAGTCGGCAACAGCATTTCACAGGCAAGAGAAGCTGTCAAAAAGCATCAGGAGGGAGAAATTAAAAATATTTCTGTGCCCTCTATTTTGACTATGGACACATAGATGGCACAGAAATCAATCTTAAATGAAGAAGCATGTTGCTAATGTCAGAGAAGAAATGAGAATTTGGTATGTGCAGGCTATTTCTACCTTACTGAAGTAAGTGTTAATGGTCAAAAGTTTCACAACTATAATTTCAGATTGTCTTTTGACTTGAACCGGTATTTATTTGGATTCAGGCTGCGTTTTCACAGTTATTTGCATCACAGCACAAATAAACTGAAGGCTTAGATATGTGAAGAGAATTTTAAAGGAGAAAGTGGGATTTTCAGTAATTTACAGTTAATCAAATATAAACCAAACAATGGGAAGACAACTATGAAAATATCTTTGATATATGATACATGTAAATATCTGATTTATATGTAAATTTCCTTATAGATGTAAGTGGACTGTCGACACTGAATATAAAATCAGGATTTTCACACACACTGAGTATTCTCCTGAAGTACAGAGAGCAAACAAATCAAATACTTCTAAGAATTTATTTGATCTTTTAGTTCCTTCTCTGACACTAAGCAACAACGAAGACCAAAAATAAAAAAAGCTTTCTCTAAAAATTTTTTCCAGCTGGTATCTAATGTAAGTAATACCTACATTATCCCAAAGAGAATTTAAAGGTATTTTGTTTAAATTATATTTTTATTTTAATTTAAAATGCATCCTATCTTAATTTCTGATTTTACAGTATTAAAAATTATAGAAATTGGTGGTTTACTTTGTTTCCTGGTTGTTAGTGGATATGCAGAATTTATGGAAATAATTTTTCTACAAAGCCATTTCAGACTTGGAACGTAAATGTGTACTGGAAAGAAGCCCAGTCTTTCATTACCATGTTCTTCCAGAAAAGATTTTAAACACAAGTATTAGACTTACTATTTTTATAACAAGCATGCACTTCAGTCATAGCAAATAAAAATTAAGTAAACAAATCAATCTATCACACTACTCTTACCCACGCTACTCTTTGCCACTCAAAAGATAATCCATAAAAAATACAGAGACCTTAGGTGGGATATTGAATATCGGCATCTAAATCTGGTACTACACAACATAAAACCTTAACTGTGTAGAGACCTGTGAACGCCGCGATTTCCAAAGGGCAGCTCCCAGACTTTAGCCTGGGCTCAAAAAACCCTCAGCCCCAGGTGTATTGAGACCTCAGGTCTCCCCAGCTCTTCCAGAAGAATATGTTTATCACTGCCAATATTGACCCTTTTGTGCAGTAGTTTGGTTTTTTGGTGGATCCAGCACTCTTGCATTCCTAGCTCTATAGTGGCCTCCTCTCAGCTGGCAATGCAGAAAGCACCTGTCTCTAACAGACTAGAACTGCATCATTTGCATGAGATTTGGGCATCTGATCCCTCTGAGCCTGGTAGGGACCCAAGCTGACAAATGCTTTGCAAACACTCTAGCCACTACAGTGATTCATAGAGGTTTGGCATTCTTGCTTCCTTCACTGCTAAGTCTTTTTCTTCCCTAATATCTCAATGCCCTAATCCAGAAATAGTTAAAGAGACATCTTTGTTCAAGTGGGTAATTCAGGAAACAGCATGCAGAAGGTTTGTACTGTGAATTTCATACAAGTCAAGGATGTCTATCACTACCACCCTTATTCGATCAACTAGTTTTATGATCTTTTCAGTGGCCTTCCTGCTGTGAATTCACTCTTCTAACTCTATACAACTAACAGTACACTACAAGCACTAATGCTGTATACATGCTGAGGAAAGAACAAAACTGGTTGAAATAACCTCTGTGAAACCCCAAATGACTTCCAGCATTTAAGCATCTTATCTAGTATGTCTGACAAAGTCATACCTAAAGGAATTAAATTACAACCAGAAATACATGTTCCTTTCCTTCTGGTACTAGGAGAATTTTTAAACCAGAGTATCCATTAAATCTTTATGCTATAAAATTGTCGTATATATGAATATAACACAGAGTAAAGACTGATAGCTCAGAGTACACTAAATGATTAATCTGGTTATGAAAATCCACATTGGATTTCAATTTCTTTAAATAAGAAACCAATTTTTCTATTTTTAACTATTTTCCCTTCGTATCAACATGATATACTTAAAAACCCCCCACATTCCATTAGTAGTACTACCAATGAGGCCAGCTCTCCTATGCATGTAGCTTACATCTTTGTACCTCTTCTTATCAATCCTGGAAGTATAAAGTCTTATATGAGAAGTCATCTTTAAAAGAATCACATTGAAGATTTGTTAATAATTAGCAGAATTCACCAGCAGAAAGAATAGTAATTATTATCTAAATTTCCTGAAGCAAAACTCAGTGAATAGAGCCCCAGGAAACCACATTACTTCAATTTTGAAATAAATTCTCAAATGTTCCATCTGAATTTTGCATGGGATCCTTTGTGTCAGAGGCAAAATATGATGAAAATGATACGTCCCCTGACTTGCACTATACATAACCTCCTAAGCCATTAATTACGTGGGTGCTATTTATACACTTATTATGAGGGATTACACAAAAGCTCTTCTTTACACATACTCTCAATGTCTAAGAGTTAGGTCTCTCAGACCTTTAGAATTAATAATCTTATGGTATTCTGTATAAAATAAACCATGCAACGAAAATTGTATTTCAGTTTCAAGAGTCAAACCCTCCTCTGAAAAATTTAAGAAACTTAATAAAATAGTACCACAGCCTTGAGTCATATTTGATGAAATAATTATTGAAAAACAGTTGTTAAAATGTTTCTAGCTACAGGCTTCAGCAAGGGAAGTTTTGGATACAAGCTATTGCTCTATTCATACTCCAAAAGCAGAAACAAACAGCTGTGTGTGTCAGTAGCACACTTTGTGGTATGAACTGCAAGCAGAAGTAAATGAATTTATGCCACTTTGCTACATTACCTGGAAGGAGGCTGTGACAAGGTGGGTATCAGACTCTTCTCCCAAGTAACAAAGGACAGAATGAGAGGAAATAGCCTCAAGTTTTGCCAGGGGAGGTTTAGATGACATATTTGGAATTTTTTTTCATGAAAGGAGTTGCAAAGCACTGGAACTTACTGCCTGAGGAAGCTGTGGAGTCACCATCCCTGGAAGTGTTCAAAAAATGTGTGGATATGGCACCTGAGGACATGCTTTGACGGTGAACATGGTGGTGGTGCTAGGCTGATGGTTGGACTTGATGAACATAAAGGTATTTTCCAACCTTAACAATTCTGTAATCACCAGCTTGGGCAGCACCTCAGAAAATTAGCAGCGGCACCAACAGTTTCTGATTTTCTAGAAGGGTGTGTGAGGGGTGGTATTTCAGAAGTGACTGTATGCCGCTACTCAGTGATAAGTGAACAACAATCAGTATTTGTATCATAAATCGAAGTTTATCGAAGTATCAAAGTTTAGAAACTTCGGTCTTAAAAGGTTACTAACCTGAGTTCCCTGGATGGCTGTGCCTGCACAAGACACACATGGAAATTCAGAAGCAGGTGCTGCCAGGTGCTGTAACAACTCTCCAGTGGGAATGGTGCTATTAATCAAGGGTGGGAGAACATAGGCTCACGAGCACACCCTAGACAGCAAATGTGTGTGTTGCCTTCTACTGCTACACCAAACTCCACATTATGTCATGCCATGAAGTTTGAAGTTATTTCACTATCTATTGTCAAACTGGCAAATAGAGAAAACATGTATTTATACCTAAATGTATAGACACACTATATGTAATTCTTCTACATTTATGGAAAAGAGTTTCTTTTGCTAGTATAATCTGCACCTACAAGGATGACCTCTCCCTCATCCACCCGCTCCTATTTCTACCTGCAAATATATTATCAAAACTCTGATGCACAGCCAGCCTCATCCAGAATGGAGAGCAGAGAAACCTTGATTCACTGTGCTTCAGAGAAAGTTGCAGGACATAATCTGGAGCAAAGAAGCTACTAGGGTTAATGGTTTTAACACTGTTCACTTCAACAGGTATTTCACTTGAAGCATTCAAGAAATCATCGATAAAAATGGGACCAATTAGGCATTCAAGTCATTATAAAAATTTAAGTTATTTGCTGAATGGAGACAGGATTTTAAGCACATTAAATGACTAAAACTCATGTAATAGACTATCTGACTAATGGTTAAATTAAGGATAGATTTTAAGACATTTACTGAGTGAAGGTTTT
>VZTZ01020164.1:489878-532654 GCA_013400955.1 Drymodes brunneopygia | reverse complement strand
TGCTTTTCAAACCACAACAATGACGCTATATAATTTATTATCCAAGTTAGTATGAGAGTAGTTTTCTCATTAAATGGTTTGGATTGGAAGGTATGCTAAAGATGATCTTGTTCCAATGCCCCCAACATGGACAGGGACACCTTCCACTAGGCCAGGTTGCTCAAAGGCCCATCCAACATTCCCAGGGATGGGGCACCCACTTCTCTGAGCAAGTGGTTCTAGAACCTCACCACCTCACAGTAAAGAATTTCTTCCTAATATCTAATCTAAACCTGACCTCTGTCAGCTTAAGGTCATTCTTGTCCTATTACTTTCTGCCCATGTCAAAAGTCCCTCTCCTGCTTTCTTCCCCTGGCAGAACAACCCCAATTCTCTCAACCTGCCTTCATTTTGGAGGTATTTGATCCCTCCTTTTCTTCTGTTCTTAAAAATAACATCCTTGAATGCTAGAGTGTATTACACTCAATTCTACTTTTGTATATTTCCCAACAAAATTTTAAAAAAATTAGTCAAGTCACTTTAGCTACTCTTTCTTATACTAATATTAACTAGTGCACAATATGGTCAAATTTATCCCTTTTGGCAATTAAGACGTATATCTACAAGTCTAAGTTATGTGGTATTTTAATACTTTACTAATTTTTTTTTTCTTTATTACATGTCTATCCAGGTTTAGGCAACTTAAAATAGCACTTCTAGAACCACCTTGCTGTACTTAAGAAATTCAGTTTCCCGCGTAATAGTGTCCCAAAGTGGCTAGCTAAATATTATCTGAAGCTAAAATGGTGGAGGAGAACTGCTAAATCCTAAATCCTTTACGGTTATATAGAAGACCTTCAGCCATCCAAAGCAACCCTTTAAGGGGCTAATCTTAAGCAGCATAAGCTTGCCTTTGATTTCTGAAGGCAGAGGATTTTTGGAGAAGGTAAATAGTCTTAAAATGCTTGTTAAGAATCAGAGATAAATTAGATTTTAAGGAATGCCTTAGAAGTGGATCATTGTGAGAGGGGAATAGGATGAAAGTTGCCTTTGTGATATTGACATACAAGGAAGAATTCAGAAAAATAAAATGTACTTGAATAATTTTGGACAAATATGAATAATACTAAATTGAAAAGAGAGGCGTAACAGTAAGAATTTGACACAAATAAACTCTCCATTTTTCATTACTCACATCCTTGACTCCTAATGATTCTTAGCTCTATAAAATATAATGAGTAAGTAGTGACATCTCAATTTCATGCTCTTCAGCAGTAGTAGCTGGGTCTTGCTCACAAACGAGAAAGCTTGAAGCCCAAATCATTCCAAAGTTCCCCCCGCAACAGTGACTGTGCATTTGCATTACTGTCCATGTTTTCTGTTGAGGGCCAACAACCCATTCAGTGGCTTCTGAAGCACAAGTGTGTTATTTTTGAAAGATTAATGGTTCTGCATAGTGGTAACATACATAATTAGGAAGCTTGTATTTCCACATTTAACCTGATTCAATGCAATTCACTTCAAAGAAATGTAGAATTTGGCATTCTAGTTGAGTTCTGTCAAAATATGAACCAAAAGCAATGTAGTTATAAGGGAAAGTAGAATGAAAACAAGATGAAAATTAGCCTGATCCAGTTAGAATCAAAGGCAACTTTTTTATCAGGTAAGACAGGTGAAATTATGAAGAACAGTGATGTAATTGTTGAATCTGGAAAAATTAGGAACAGTGTCACATAAAGAAGGCTGTGGCTAATGGCAGCATTTATGATAGGTACTTGAAAGGTAATGGAGCCTGCAGTGGTTAGCATGGCTATAAGCTAAAGCTAAACCATTATATTCAAAATACTATGTAACTGTAACCAGCAGGTACCCATAAATTCTAAGATTACTGCACAGGATATTCAGAGCTGTCTGAATAGCTGTTTCTTGTTTAACCGTAAGAAATAAAAAACACAAACACACCGGAGATCAAGTGTAACTATAACTTTTCTTTGTATTTTCTTTGACTAGAGTGGGAGATGGCTTTTATTTCCCCATTAAAATTTTATTTTTCCCCACTAAGACTATGTCTGTATCGTCATTGGTCCTGATTATGTCTGAACCATGGAATTGTAAAAGAATACAAATATGGTGTGTTATGGTATGCAGACACTTCGCACATTTAATCCAAGAGTTATGGGTGAAATATGGGTTATAACAACTTGTTATAAAACTTGTGTGAATCTTTTTTTTTTTTACTACTGTTCATCCCTGTGACTATTTTAATGATTGAAAAGTAATTCTAACAGTGTGAAAAATATTTAGTTCATGTAATAGATTTCAGAGTGGCACATGCATGTGAGGGAAAAGAACAGGGAAAGCATCCTCTGCAAAACCAGGATGTAGTAAGTAGATGTCATGGGAAGTAAAGCATCTAGCAAATTGTAGGGACAAGAAATTTGGATTTGATAAACATGGAGACAAAATTCTTAGCTAGTTCTAGAAATTCCAAGGGGAACTAGCATCTTTCTAAGTAATAGCTCTTTAATAATGGGTCTTGAGTAAACTGCCAAGAAGCACAGAACGGTATGTTATACACTAATATAAGGATATTGGAAAGATATCAAAAAGAAAATTCATTTTGAAAAAGGTTTTCCCAGTTTCTATGGGTAAAATAAAAATCTTGAAAACACAGATGATTCCTCTCCTCTCTACTGGTGAGACATGTCTGGAGTGCTCTGTCTAGGCTGGGCTCCTCACTAGAACAAATTGAAGCCAGTCTAGCAAAGCACATGAAGATGATTAAGGACTTGCAGCACCTTTCATATGAGGAAATGCTGAGAGGGCTGGGACTGTTCAGCCTGGAGAAAAAAGGCTCAGGCTTATCCATGTGTACAAATACCTGATGGCGAGACGGGGAGGGAAGCAAAGACAACAGATGTTATTTACTATTGCTTGTTTTTATGAGTACCCCTAATGGATCTTGCATGAAAAAATTCAGGAGTCTTGGTAGATGTACCCAGCTCAACTTCAATAACTAAATAATTGCAAATAGTGTAAAAGTTATATATTATTAGACTAGTGATAAAATATTGCTATGATTAGATTAATGAAACTGAAAAGGCAGAATTCTGGAAATTTCTTTGTGTAAGAGAATGTGCCATGATAAAACAAATAAACTTTGCACAACCTCTTCTGCTCCTGAAATAACTGATTAGAGAGGACTGTAGTCTTCATAAATTGAATGCACATCCAGCATTTCTAGAGTAAAGCATTTCTATAGTCTGGTAACGCATAGGAAGAGGGAAGGAAGAAAGCTGGTGAGTAGTAATGATATTTGGCAAACCTTCATAAAAAATTTGATAATGGCAATTATGATACAAATATCTACAGCAGTGGTAAAGTTCAGTGGACCTCTGATAATAAATATAATTAGTAAGAAGTCCATAATAGACGTTGGCTATAATCTGTGTCCTATGAGAGTATTGTTTCTTTCTTTAATTTTTTTTTTTTAACCAACCATGCTGACATTAGTAGTTTACACATTATTTACTCACAGGTCTTGCCTACTTCTTGACCCAGCCACTAGAATGATTCGATTGCATTCTATCAGTGAGCATGAGGCTACATTGTATTACTGCTGGTTATGTGATTATTTTTAGTTCTCATCAAGATGTAACACTCAAACTAACACTCACACTATTTTTCAGTGTAAGACAGCTCCCACATTTATGCTATTTTCTCTTATTTCAAGACCATAGGTTTGGATAGCAATTCTTGATTCACGGAAGAGGTTTCCAGCTGAAATATGCTGTCCTAAGGGGAAATGGTATGTGAGTGCTTTTATATTTTCAGCTGCTTGACTAGAGTGCTGCTTTTAGATCATTAGACTTTGCTGACAGAAAAGGATAACAGTACCTGTATATCAGTTTAAAAGTTTACAAAAAAGAATCATGGCAAGGCACATAGTGTCTCTTCAGCTTGCTTACTAAGTCAAGTTCTTCCTAAATAGTATGACAATCCCTCAATGCCTGCAGTGAAACAAAAAGCAAGGAAACCTTGGAAGTCAACAGAAACACCTGTAGAATGAGCTAATAATCTTTCTGGTTATCAGCTGAGGAGAATGTATGGGATGGTTAACTTGGGGATGTGCTGAAAAACTAAAAGAATAGACTGGAATGGTGGTGCAATCTAAAAATCTGATACACAACAGGATTAAAATTAGAAAATTTAATGGGTTATTTAGTGATTGTTATACCTTTCAGTATTTACTTATCACATAACACAGAAGAGGATTTTTTACCATACCCCACAGGAAAAACACTTGAATATGACTTGCTAAAATTGACCTTTACTTACATATTGTGACTTTTACATGACAGTATTATGATAAACTGACTCTAGCTTCAGATTTATAACTCAGCCCTGACCTTTGGTTATATTAGAATATTGCTTTCAACTAGACCAAATAATAATGTCTCTGTGAATGTAAGGAACTGACAGATCTAAGATGTCAATTGCCAGCTCAATTTTCCTTTCACCTGGGAGTACAGCATGTCACAGTGCTTTATTGATCTAAGAGTCATTAGAGTTCAGTGTTATAAGTCTTCAGTTTTCCACACAGTGCAATACAGGGCACTGTAAAAGGGATTAAGTATGAACTGGAGCATGACTCCAGCTGAGACTGGTCAAAAATTGAAATGTTTATTTCATCACAAAAATTACAGTGATTTTGATTTTTATTTTTCCGAAGTTGGAACATGGAGCCAAAATATCTCTGGTAAGATATTCAAAATGATCCTTCCAAAATTATTAGTGCAGAATATTTAGTATATACTGGAAAAAAAAAATATTCTTGAGTTTTAAATGCTTAGTTTTGATGTTACTGGAACACTTCAAACAGTAGCATTGTTGTAACTGCATTGCACTCCTATTTAGTATGGCACAGTAAAATATTTTTATTTCATTATTTAATGTAATATTCAAAATAAAGATCATAATTATATTTTAGAGAAACTTCTTGACAACTTTTTTCTTATATGTCTGTGAAGTCGATAGGTTTTGCTGATATGTTTTGATTTACTAAAATCAGTATTCGTTATTAAAAACTGTTTATGTAGTCACAAAACTTCGTTCTGCTGTAAACTAGAGTATAACAATGAATAAAAGCACCTTCTTGCAACTTCCACTCATGTTTCAGAAGAATTAATGTAATGGAATGTCTTTTAAGTAGTACAGCAGCTTCATGTGGCCTTGCTATTCACATAGGGACTGAAATCAGTAGGATTCTTTCTTTAGAAAGGACTATAATTATAATCCCATAGAAAGTTGATCTATTGAAGTAATAATTCATTTACATAATATACATAAAGATAAAAGAGCTTGACGTACTATTATTTCTATGCTGTTGGTTCCAGGATTCTTCTGGATGCCAAAGCACATCTCTGCTGGCATTCAGGTCTTAACCAATTTTTAAGCACAGAATCATAGAACAGTGTGTGTTGGAAGGGACCTTGAAGATCACCAAGTTCCAATCTTGTTACTATGGTTAGGGACACTTCCCACTAGACCAGGTTGCTCAGAGCCCCATCCATCCTGGCCTTGAACACTTCCAGGGATGAAGCATCCACTGATAAGGACAGTAGAACACAACAGCATTTCACTCACTTGATAAGGATAGTAGAACGGAACAACCTTTAGTCTTATCAAGGACAGTGAAACACAACAGCACAGCTTTGGAGAAATAAATAAAGGATGCAACGTAGGCAAACAGAAATCATGCAAGATGCAAGCAGGATGCCAGCTCAGCTCTGCAAGGCTGACAAAGCAGAAGTTATGCAGAACAACGATATTGCGCTCACTCAAAACAGGGGTCAAGAAACAGCCATCTAAAAAGGACACCAGTCATTGAAGACACATTCCCAAAGAACCATATAAGGACTTCTGATTTATGGGCCAGACTACTGTCTAAAGGGTGTGACTATGTCAAATAAAGGAAGCAGGGTAGCTAGTGAATATGTAATCAGTGTGCATGATAAAAACTGTGTTCCAGCACTTGTCAAACTTGAATGGAGGAAGGATCCCCTAAATGGCCAGCATGCTGTAATAAAGAATGCCTGCTTTCTGATACTCAAACTGTGTTAGAAAGTTTCTATCTGGTTGATTTCGGTATCACCACAACTTCCCTGGGCAACCTGTTCCACTGTTTCACCACCCTCACAGTAAAGAATTTCTTCTGTGTATCTAACCTAACTTTCCTGTCTTTCAGTTTGAACCCATTACTTCTTGTCCCATTACTACAGGTCCTTGTGAAGACCCCCTCTCTGGATTCCTTCAGACCCTGGAAAGTTGCTATGAGGTCTCCACCAAACCTTCTTTTCTCCAGACTGAAAAACCTCAGCTCTCTCAATCCATCTTGATAGCAAAGCTGCTCTAATCCTCTTATCAACTTCTTTGCCTCTTCTGGACTTGCTCCCACTGTTCCATGTTCTCCTTATGCTGGGGACACCAGAACCATAAACATATTTGTAAAGCTGCTAGTTGTTGCATCTTGGAACATCTTGTCATATATTTCTACCTATTCTGTTGCTGCACGTATGTCTTCTCTATCCAAATTATTTTTAAGGTATTCACATTCATGGAACATGTAACTAAAGTGGGTAGGTATCCATAAAATAGATGTAGACATATTTTAAAAAGGTATTTTCTAGGAGATATATCATTGAATTGTTTTACTTGTTCAGTGAAATTTATTTAACAGTGAAAAAAGAAATAATTTCTCCATAGATTAGCAGTGTATAGTTTTGTGGTTTAATATTTTCTTCAAATGGAATATATATTGGTGGGACTTTTAATATTTTAGGCAGTTTTGTGTGATTATTTTATGGGTATGTTTTTCCTTTCTTATTCATGGCGCATAGAAACATACTTCACAAGCTACCAGAGCAGCTTAATAAGAATGGAGGTGATGAGTGAAATAAAAAACCATTCCTACTGTCTTACAAATAGAAATCTCCTTCAAATTCACATTTGTTAAAACCTAATTTTGTCATCATTGTGGTTGAAAACATACTTAGGCACTGTACATAATGTTTTATGCTTTTAAACCTCATCTACAGAATTTACTGGTAGTCATTGAACCATCACAAAGAGGTCTCCAGTCATCTTGTTTTAAAATCAGAACTGTTTACCACAGACACAGGATTTTACTAATTTGATGGCAGAAACAAGGTTACTTTTGAAATGTTTGTGTTAAAAAAAATATGCTTTCTTGGAAAAAAAATCAGTATGTGATGCATTGAAAAGCACCACCACAAAAAAGTACCACAGTCAACAAAATGGTCATAGTAAAATGACTTTATTTGACCATCTGAAAATGTCAGTATGCCAGAACTTTGTTATTCCACGAACTCTAACCTTCATCTCACTTAGGGAAAAAAAGTTAAACAAATCAATTGTTATTTTCAACTCTTTAGAAGACTCTGCATCTTATTTTACAAAGCAAATACTTGTTCCTATTATGATGGAGGAAATAAAAATGCAACTTCTGTCTAGAAATTACTGCTTAGCTTATTTCTATTTTATGAGCATTTCTTCCCCCTGACTGAGAACGCAGCTTAATTGCTCAATAAAAGTGTAAGGTTTTAAGAGAAAAAATCTACTATAAAATTAAATGCGATTTAAAAAATGTATGCTAAACAATGTGTCAGTTCATTGCACCAGAGCTGGTGGCTGTGAGAGCTGAAAATTAGAGGGTCAGATTCATTAAAGCTGTATTGATGTCAGATGAAGTTGAGGTGGCATTTTGTCCTAAGTTTACAGCATATTCAAATCCAGCAAAACTGACAAAAAATTTTGTGGAACTGATCACTACTGGGGGTATGAGGTCTTCATGGATAACCACATCTTCCCAAATGAAAGAGAAGTCAGATTGCAACACTTTGTTGTCTGAGGACTTTTGGCTCTGTGACTTTTTTCTGTGAATTTCATTTATTGGACGGTAACAAGGCAGACAAACTCACTTCTCCCTGTGTGCTCTGCTCTTCAAAATTAATGAGAAAAGACTGTAAAGCCTAGGTTTTAAAGCTCCTGAGAAGAAGATGCTGGAGATGCACCTCAGGGGAAGGATTTTTGCCTGTAGCATTCTTAAGAGATCCACAGATTTGTGAATAAAGCCAGTGCCTGACAGTTTGAGAAGATGGCACTCCACAAAAACTCCTGTCAGCTATTGCCTTCCCCTTATGAGGCACTTGGTATTTCTGTCCTGGAAGAAATGCTTCAGCTTCTTTAACCTTCAAACCATAACCAGGGCATGTTTTCATACTCATTTCAGCACCCTGTCAAAACAAGAGTAGCTTTTCAGGGACTGTGACCAAACAGTGGTCAAAGGGACAGGCCCAGGACTGGTGTCTAGACCAGGTTTTCCCTTTGCCCTGCTTATGGAGGAGATGGACACTGCTGGTTCAGGTGGGACTTTGGTGGCAGGAGGCCATGACCCCTGGCAGGCTGTCGGCAGGGAGCAGCAGTGCAGAGACAGACCCCGAGAAAACATTAACAAGACAGTTTGAGGTCAAGCAGAATCTTCCGGTTTCATTTTGATACAAAATCAAAAAACTTGGGAGTGATTGGTGTTGTAAGGTTTTTTAGAATTACTGATATATACCAAAGGAAAAATCAGGGTTTTTATAAGCCAATGTGATATTAAATTTTAAATTGTAAATCCTTTCCATAATCCTCGCCAGGATTAAAGCATACCGATGAGTGAAATATTATGAACGTTTTTACGCATATTTGCTTTCAGTTTTTTAATATATATTTCATTGTCTGTTAAATCCTTGCATCACTAGAGAGCCTGAAATAGCTTGCTTCTAAAGCTGAAGCCAAATGGACTTCATTATAGTGGAAATGGCATACTTTATTCTTCATTATTTTTTTATTTCATTGTTAAACTTTGTATTTCATAGCTTTCTGTCTGCCACTTATCTTTATTCGACAGGATAGAGAAGGAAGAATTCCATACTAAAAAGTTCAAATTGAGTAACAAGTTAAATTCACTGGTCCTACTGTCATTTTCTACCAGGGAGACAGGACATTTTTTTACAGGTTACACCTTTGCGTCTCACTTATAGTTGTCAGAGAAGTATAAATATTTACAGGAATATGCTGGCAAAATCTTTCACCGTTCTCATAATCTGTTATTAAAATTCCATTTTGTGGGTATTTCATGAATTTATGGATTTCCTGCTTGATGAATGGTTGCATCATTACACACAGCTGAGCTGAAGGTGGCACGAATCTTGAGTCACTGACTGATTCAGAGTGAAACATTTACCATTAAGGAACACTTATCTGGACTTTGGTTACTCTATTTGATGCCTCTGTTCTTCTGAGATTGATTCTGTTTCCAGTGGCCTCTGAATATTTGCAGGGATAAAAATATATGCATAAAGCATGTGGAAAAATTCTTCTTCAAGTAATGGAAAAGGAGAAAAAGATCTCACTTGGAAAAGCTCTGGGTATGATAACTATTGTTGTTTCCAAAAAAAGAAAGATTAGTTCCTTTTTTATCTGTCGCAACCTTGTAAAATGCCAGTAAAAATAAGCTGACATTTCAGTTTATGTTTGCAGTTTTGTTTAGCTTTCATACCTGAAAAAAAAAGAAAGAATATTTATTTTCGTTTATGCTTTTTGTAAACAGTGTTTTTGAACATGGTAAAAGTAAGGATCTGGTGTCACCGTTTCAGAGCAGAGAAGTGCTGCTGACTTGCATGGGAGTTCTCAGATTGCCACTGAAAAATTTAATTTTGGATTCATCTGATGCTTTTTTTCCTCCTAAACATTAAACTTTATGTATAAAAAAGGTGATGACATTTATTTTCTGGCTACTTATAGCACTTCAGAAGAACCCAAAAACATCTTTCTTACTTTGTTTTAGAGTCTGGCACCTTTCATCCAAAAAAAGAAGTCCTGATATCTGGACACCACATATCACGTACGTTATGTAGATGTTAAAATTATTATGTCCATTCTTATGACTATATGCTTCCAGTTTTCTACATATATATTTCTTTGCCAAACCCTTGCACCACTGAAGAGCCAAAAATGCCTTCAGATTTGTGTAGGCCAAATATTTTCCTTTTCTGTTCAACAGTCCCTAGTTGGACCAGGGACTTTTAATAGCTCTTGAGAATTGATTATATACAAAGGCATAGTTTATGTTTGCCACTGGGATTATAGCCAGATAGGGGGTTTTTTGCTTAGTTTTCCATGATTTTTTACATATTTTTATGAGTCAGATCAATCAAATATTTATTAGCACAAGATATGATTGTACTATAGGCATCTGAGTAAGGGGTGTATGCCCTGCTGCCTAGAACTTTTGTTAACAAATGCTCTACGATTCTCTGAATAAATTAATCATTCAGAATTTCAAACACTTTTTAAATAATATTTGAATAACTCAGTGTATTACCGAAGAATTCTTTTTCACCCACTTTGATATTCTCAAGTATTTTGATTTCTTGGCACACCCAGAAAGCTTCAGCCAAAGTGATCAAGGTTTTGGATGACTTAAAACATTGTGGGAATTACCTTCTATCCTGATAAAATCACATGATAAGTAATGCACTCATTCATTTTGAATAAATGTTCAAAATCTGAAGTTAGTTGGCACTGATTCTCCCATAGTGTCATTTTCTGAAGCAGCCTCAGGATTCGGTCTGAAGCACTTTGCCAGGCTTTCTGCTGCATAAATTATAAAATTGTACTTTGATGTTTTATTTCATTTTGGAAAATGAATCACCAATTGGAAGGAACCGTACTGTTCTTGAGTACATGGCACTCAGCAGAGGTGAAGAAATTTTTTATTTTGCCCTTCCATGACTGGGTCAGTCAATGAAGCAGGCAAAGTAATGAAGAGAGAGAATTCCTTGTTCTTGGTTGTTGTATTTTATGTAATTAGGATATATTTTTTCAATCATTCTGGATGCATTCAAGTTGTAAGTAGCTCAGGATGCACATAGTGAATTATTATAGTATCGGCCTATACTGGAAGCTTTATGAGCAGTTCTGTATCCTGATTTGTTAGAGGAAGATGAAACCCCATAAAAGTCAAGCTGAAAGCTACAAAAAACATTACTGCTTTGTTTTTCCTATTTATGAAGCACTGAACTGTAGAGTACTCTAATGATAGCTTGTATTAATTTTAACAAACTTGAAAATCTTGCTGACTAGTCTAACATTTAGGTGCTTTTTCATTCTGTTTCTCATCAACCTTTAGCTTTTTGCTGGAGGCACCACATTTGTTATGTTAGTGTAAGCAGATAATTACAAACAGTGGTGAAATGAAACACCACCACTGTTAAAGCTGAGAGGCTTTTAAAAGCTTTACCCTACTCAGCCACAAAAAATTAATTTAAATTAAAATATATGGATTTTGAACTTATCAGTTTTATTAACACAAAACTTTTTTTTATATTTTTGTACTGCTTTTTAAATAGCTTCAACTCTGTTAGAAAGTACAGAACACATCCTGTTTCCCAAAACTGGCAATTTCTAGTTCTTGTTTTCTAAATACACATGAACACTGGAATTTGCATTCAGAAACTACCCGTGGGATTTGGGGGGAAAAAAAGTAATCCCTCTTCTCACAGATTGGTCTTTAACTAACGATTAAACTGTGTAGCAGTTGAAACTCAGGTGATCCTGAGCTATCTGTTGGAGGTGGTCTTTAGCCTTTTGTAAGCAGGGCTTTCTTTTGCACAGACACAGAGGATGTGTTGTAGAGGGGGTAGGTTATAATGCCTGATGTGCTGTTCTGGAGACCTGAAAAAGAGAATACTGAAGAGGGAATAATATGTGTTAAGAGAATAGCATGGGCACAGCAAGTGCCTCCTCTTCAGATAAGTTTAGGACATGAAAAAAACTACTGTTGGTTCATTTGAAACCTTAACCTGCATCTGCATCTACCGATGCTGCCTCAAAATTTATTTATGTCTAGAGAGAATATATATTTTTATATGTCCTGTAAACACTGCAGCTCTTAATGCTTTCTTTGGCCTTTGTTCTATATTCCATTATCCTTTGTGAAATCCATCCTGGGAGCAGACATTGGGCACAACATTACAAGAGACTCAATGAAGTTGTTCAAATAAAATTTAATGGGATGTGGACTATGCGCTGGCCCTTCTCCAAGGATGAATTTTCCTTTTTTTAACAAGAATTTCTGATTTTCTCCTTTGTGAAAGGTCCTCTATTTCTGTTAAGGTGTCCTTATGCTCCTTAGAAATTAATAAATATTTTAGTCCTTTAATAAAAATGTGACAAGAATACTGGCAACAAGGTAATGTCTTTTCTATTATTTTATCTTAGTGAGACTACTTGGAGAAAAGGAAAAAGAAGGAAATAAAAAATGTTATTTACAAATAATATCCTCAAAATCATATTCCTCCTTTTTTTTTTCCTGTCCCATTTTAAAATCAGCATATGCCCCAGGGGACCTTACAAAAATTGGAAATTTGTTATGACTTTTTTTATTTTCATGCTATGCAAAAGACTAATCAATATTGCAGCACTGTAGTTCTTTGATCTCCTGACTTCATTATGCATGGAGAATGTATATTGCATCCACAGGTGTTTACTAAGCTTGTCTTCATAGGAGTCTTGATAAAAGTAAGAATAATATTTTGTCTTAAATCAGCAAACGGGGCTGTATTTTAGAGTAATCATTTTCTAAACATCAAGTTCCAGAATTCAGTTTTACAGTTTGCTTAGCACAGATCTATCAATACTTGTGTATTATAATTTAATAATTTGCTGTCTTTTTCAACTATGGTAGTAATTTTTAAAGATTTTTTTCACACAAAATTGTGTATGCAAGTATTTATGCATATTCAATTTTCTTTATGCTTCATGGAGGTCACATTTTCAAGGAGAGCAGACAGTTCAGGAAAAAATTCCTACACACAAACACTCAAGCACAAATGCTATATTTATGGCATAGTTTATTCTGACAGAAACAGAAATCAAGTATATTGAGTTAAAGGGAAATTTTTAGGCTAAAGAAAAAATACTTTAGTTGTTGTCCTTGCATTAAGAGGACACTAACTGCAGTAACCATATGCAGTTTTCCAGGTTTATTAAAATAGCCTAGTGTTAGAACTGAGTAAGCAAATGTGAATTGCAAGACAGGAATAAAACATATGGCAAAGTGGTTGAATATCTTATTGAAGGAGTTGTAAACTGATTTCATTTTAGGTCAGTTATTGACATTCCCCAGAACTCAAACCAAAGCTTCAACAATCCTTCTTTGGCAATATTCTGCATTTGTCTCAAATATGGTGTATTGTTTAATTTTTTTTTTAAAGGAAAAATGCCCTTGAATTTTCAAAGCAGTTTTAAGAGGCAAAACCGAAGTACATTATATCAAGCTAAATAAATGACTGAAAAAAGAGAAGGTTGTTGCTTTCCAACTTCTTTCTTATGCCACAGCTTCAAAGTGTGATTAACTGGTTGTTATACGCTGTAATAAATTTGCTTTAACTGAAGAAGTGTTCAATTGGCTGTTAACACTTTAAATTAATCAGTGTGTACCTCACAGCCAGCTAGAATTCATTTTTGTGAGTGTAAAGTGCCATCTCTGTCATCTTCTACTACAACATATATACACTTTATTCTCTACAATACCTTTAAAATAGCTCTGAAGTGATCTCCAGGGACCATACTTGTCATGAGATAATTACTGTCCTGTGCTGTATGAAACTCTTGACTGCTCTTCCTGTTTTAGGATATCCCAGGAGAATAATCACTGTATAACAATGTCTTTTCTATTGTGATTTAATATCTTCGTATGCTGATGGACAAAGCAGTCAAAGATGAAATTAATTTATCTTGTACCCATAGTTTCTTGGCACAGTTTGAAGCAAAAAGACATTGGGTAATGCTGCTCAGAGGTGTAGCACAGTCCTCCTTTCTGAAATCAGACTTCAGCTACCTACATTTAAAAAGGTATGAAATATGACATCTGGTAAGCTCAACCCCTCAACCGCTTTTTGTAATCAGGTTTAAGATCTCACTGGATATTTCCTGGCTGANCTCCCACATCCATTCATAACATATGCACAGAGCATAGCTGCTGTTATGTTATTAGATATTTACATACCTATGTGGTGTACAAACACACAGGTGAAGAAGATGCTGATATTCAGGACCTGAGCAAGTCACAATTTGGGTCTCATTGAGTTTGGTCACCACTCCCAGGTGGGGTCGGGTTGTACAAGGTAATCCAGATCCCCAAAATGGGAGGAAGTAAATCAGGAGGACCTGTGCAGGTTGACTTCACTGAGCAGTGAGGGAGAGGGAAATTGCTGAGGAAACTTCTGTGGTGGTGTGTACCTTTTTCCTGGGAGAAGGACACAACTGCTTCTCTTAGGCTCTCCAAGGGATGGGATATACATCTTGGTCAGACTAAAACTTGGAACACAGCTTCTGGGGCTAAAAAGTTGCTGTTCCCTGGCCACTTGCCAGCAGCACTAAGGTTCAGGTTCACACACCAGCATTTCATGGAACAGTTTTTCACCATGCTCCCCTCCCAGCCTCTGTGGTGCCTAGGCCCCAGAATAGCATGTTCTCATTGAGGGGGCAAAGCCTCAGTATTTTGTCAGATTCTCTGACTTATGTCCTTACAAAGACATGGTATTTTGAAAGGAAAAGGGAATGAGGTCAGAGGCAGCTTGGAAGGCAGAGGAGGGAAAAAAAAACATTCACAAGTCCAAATTAATATTTTAGTTGTCAAAGGAACGATGACTGCTTCTCAAAGATAGCAATTTAGTTTTGTGAATATTTTTGTGACTGTATGTTCTTTTGAGATATATGCACTTCCTTTCACAAAAAAAAAAAAGTGACAAAATCCCAAACCAAACACCTTAATTTTTATTTCTTATATAATGCAGCTAGGAAGCATATGAAAAAAAGACTGGAAAAAACTTAAATAATTGTTTGATTTATTTTGAGAAAAAAAGTAAAGTTACGTGAGAATTTGATTTCTCACTGTCCAGCTGAAGGACAGAGAAAAAGAATAATGCACCAATGATTTGTGACACAAATTTTGATTTGTCCTTAAGATATTTATGAAACTATTGTCTTTATTTTTGCTTTTTCTTCTCATATTATTTGATTTGTGGGAAAATTAATAAAAGAAATTACATACACTAAAGCAGCCCATAAGTGCTGCATACTCAAATTGATAAATGTGAACCATACCCAGCATGATATTTAACAGAAATGAAAATATGAAGGCACTAAAGTTATATCTCTTTTTTTCCCCCTCTTCATTGGTTCTGTTATTAAATGAAAGAACATCTGAATATTATGAATCTTGACAATGGACTCTTACATAGTGAAACACCATTTAGTGTTATTAAAATGTGAGTTATTCTTGTAATTGAAATTTTTTTCAACACTAAAACAATGATTGATGTACATAATATTCACTTGATAATTCACAGAAAATACAGTAATAGTAAATTTCTAAAAGCAATTAAGTTGTCTTTTGTTAACATTGAAATTACAAGCAAAGAATGCTTATTAAATTAATATAAGTGATGCATATACAATTGAGATTGAGGTAGAAACTAATATAAACCGAATTAAATAGTATTTTTACATATAATAAACTTCTAATAATACTTTTGCTTGCTTAGACACCACAAGCTTAATCTATGCACCTTGATGCAGAAGTGAAAATATATATGTTTAGGTTAAGCAATGCTAAGTTAATGGTTGCACTCAATGACCTTAGAGGTCTTTTCCAACCTTAATAGTTCTGTACCACTGAAAAACTCATCACAGAAAGGAAGTTTTATAAATGGAAAAGCCAGTCCAGCGCTTCTTTCTTTCATGCTTTAGCAGAGTTGTTTCTCTGTTTTCTTTGTAGAAAATAAGAACTTTTCGCCACCTTCTTGTTATATTGATCTTCATCTGTGTAAGGTCATAAAGGTCATAAAGAAGGTCTCAGGTGCCATGGTAACAGTGACTTATGAGCCTGAGGACTCACTAAAAATCACTTTATCATTTGAATAAAATGAAAAATGTATTTGCTTGTAGAGACAAAGAAAATTAAAAGAAGACAGGAAAAGCCTGGAAGCATGATAGGCACAAAGCGAAGACAAGCACAACATGTAAGTGAAACAGTGTTGTGGTGACATGCAATGAAGACTTTTATAGATAATCAAAAAAGAGTGACTTCATGAATCACCTTAAAAGTAGGAATTATATAAAGCCTTCCCATTGTGATCAAGGAACAATTTGCCATACTTTGGCAATGCATCTTCTGTGGTTGTCATATATTTTATAGAAAAAAATGTTTAGAAAATACTCTTTTAAATTATTTTGCCACCACTTTTTGTGATTATTAATAGCTATTCTTGATCATAAAGACTGCATGCTCAGTGTGTGAGGCAAAATATATAATAATTATACTTTAGAAATTTCTGAAATTGAGGAGAAAGATGTCCCTGCCCATGGAAGGGGCATTGGAATTAGATGATCTTTAAGATCTCTCCTAACCCAGGCCACTCAATGACTGACTCTATGATGATTCTATGAAAAGCTTCAGTCTCTGCCATAATCCAAAGTTTCACTACCTGTTTATAGCTTATAAAAGAGAGGCTTCTTGTGCTTTTGGGGACTTAGACTTCTTGGATTCCAATTATTGGAGGCTCAGTGAAGTATTATGTGCCAAATATTCCTCTTATGTTGCTGGTTTGGGATTGCTTCTTAGAGAGAAAATTCAATGTGTGAAAGCAAAGTACTTTCTTTCAAACACTGTAGTTGTTCGAAGCTATTCAAAGTTTATACCATAGCTTTGTCGCCTTTTCCTAGAAAACTTCCTAAAGTGTGTTTCTAAGTAAATGATGTATCTGTTGTGTGCATGTGTATAAATGCCACTTCTAGGTAAATAGTGGCACTGAAGTGCTGCTCTGTTTCTTTCTGGAATTCCAAATAACCTTCCTAAAGCAGTGTTTTCTATCCACGCTCAGGCTTTTGGCATAAATAGTAAGAGAACCAAAGTGCAGGAAAGGCTTTGCTTCTCTGAGACTCTAGGTTTCCCTAATTTATTCGAAAAGACTCCACATTAAGTTACCAAGATGAAGTGAAAACATCAGGAGTTTCACCGTTGTTCAAGGGGATCAAGGCTTCTCACCAAACCACTGCTCATAATTCAATGGCATAGTGTCAGCGGCAGAAAAACCCCAGCCTTTTCTTCACATACAACTTGCCTGCATCTTTCCTTTCTACTGCTTTGTAAAACAAATGAAATATGCACACCTGAGCATCCGGCTGTTACTGTTGGCAAGCCTCCACTTGCACAAGTTATAGAGGTGCAGGGTTACAAATTAACACCATCATACTGGGAAAGTAGTTCCTGTGTTCTTTTTTTATTATTATTCCAAGTTTCTTCAAGTGTAGCAAAGCATAAAACTATGTTTTTGTTCTTTCCTGGATGGCAGGACTGACCTTCAGCCAAATATTTAAGGAGATCTGCAGAGCCTGATGTGCTCCACTCTGTATGATTTGATGGGAAGGAAGCCTACCTCTACAGGAGGGCATCAAGAAAGCAAGATAAAGCAGCACTCTGAAAGGAACAGCAGCAGGACATATCTCAAAATATTATCAAAGGAAAACAGTTTCCTTAAAGGGCAGCAGTCTCTATTGCAGAGGTAATACATTTGCATTGCAACACTTCTGGAAGGTATGTGATTTTCTGTGTGGTGTCATGGCATTCAGACAAAATGCCACACAAAAAGGGAGCTTTTATAAGCTATTGTATGTCTTTAAAACCCGCCTGAAAGTGTGTCTGCCACTATAAAAAACTTCAGCAGTTTAAAGAGAAGTTCTGCAGCTTTCTCACCCAAACAAAAAAAAATTTCTTTCCCCTTTAAAGGAAGGGACACAGATAAGTATTAGATGTATTGGCTGGAACTTTAACTACAGATGTTGCATAGAGCAGACATGGTAACAGCATGTTGTAAAAAATATTTCTTTCCAGCCTCATTTATTTTCTTCAGAATGTATTTCTGAAGGGGCCATCTAGGCTCTTACATATAAATGTCAGGAACGATATTTTTAAAGAAGTAATTAATAAAACTTTAAATTTTGATAGTTACACACATACTGTCATATAATATTTTGGTGTGCTTTTATAAAATGTTTGAATGTTCTATGATTATCATACTTGAATGTATAACATCAAGACTGAAGGCAAAGGAATGTCAGAAGAAATACATTATGAGAATAAAAATTACATAAAACCAGCCTTCTAAGTAAGTAACAGTCAGGCATGGCACTGGCAAATGTCAAAACATATAATGATTATCATGTTCAAATTCATATCTGAAATATGCTATTGAGTAACTGTGCCATGAACTCTGTACCTTGTCGGAATGTTTTATAATCTTTCCCTCAGATTTAGACAAAATCGTTTGCATTACTCTGGGCTTTAATTGTAACATTATTAAATTAACATAAGCATCTAATAGGTGTTCTGTTTAAAAAAAAAACTTATCCTCTCCTCCCCCACAAAATAAAAACCTACTTCCCACATAATAAAAAAAATATAGCCATGATTAGACGTATTTAAAATGTTAATTCCAGTTATTGACGAACACATCCTGACTTCAAAATTCAGCTACAAATATATGATATGAATTGTCCTGGTTTATCTGAGCATGATTTGATTGCCTTAGCATCCTCTTCTGCCAAAGTGCTGTAGCATTAGAAATGTAGCAGTATAGTTGATGATGGTCCTGCTTGTCAGAACAACAGTTCTTCAGTGCTGAATCCCATCTCTGACAGGGGCCAGCCACAGGAGCATAGGGAAAGCATATTGAACATATGTCTAGAGTAGATGCATCATCCTTCAGTATTTCCACCAAAAGTCAATAATTTATATTTTATTATATTTTTTCCTCCATATCTATACAGTAGCTTTTGATGGATGATCTTTTATTACTTCTTTAATCACTTCTTACCCCATTTTGGTTACTGCTAAATGCCATGAAAAGGTTATATGATCTACAAGTTTTATTTTCTTTCACTTGCTTTAAATCTGTTTCTTGATAGTTTAAGGGCATCAGATAGTTCAGGTGTTTCAGCATTAAAAAGTGAATAGATTTTTTTTCCCACTTAATTTAGAGCCTTCATAAGTCTGTACTGCTCTCTTTCAGATTCTCTCCAAGCCATCCCATCTCTGAAACTGGATAATATATAGCTGCCTATATATTTTTATATAGAAGCTGCCCAATGGTTTGCCTCATCACCTTTTTTTGATGTCTAGGGGATTTTTCAAATTACTAGTTGAAGTGTGTGTAACAGAATTTATCAATTTGCTTTGTGCATTGTTGCAGAATAACCTGCATTCCTCTAGGAAGCTGAAATTCCAGCAGTGATCTTCCTTTCCTCTGGCAGTAAAGCTGACTGAAAGCATAAGTAATCTACTTAACATGCTGGCAATTTCACATTGAAATATTGAGCAAATATCACATGATCTGTGTGATTTATTAATATTCAATTTATTGATCTCTTATTGAGAATGATTTATTAGCATGTCTGACTGAAACAGTTCCTCAGACCTATCTCCTGTAAAGAATGGTCTGTGTACGAGCTTCCCTGTATTGAAATGCTCAAATTTTCATCCCAGAGCATTCCTTTCTGTACCTACAGATCCATTCACCCTAAAATCACAGATCTTTGGCACAGGATTGCAATGCTATACAGCTATTGGGAAGATTCTATGCTTACAATAATTCTGTACAATTATTCATAGCCTTGGACTATTTACTAAAACATTCCTCAGATCTCTTCTTTGTCTTGCATTGTTAATGGTTTCATATTAATGTTATGAAAGGTAATGATTCTCCTGGTCTGATTTATTTGTAACTTTCCCATCTCTGATTTATTTTTGCTGTAGGATCCTCCTCTTTGATTATAAGTGGCCCCTTTTTTCACAGACAGGGCCTTTTAGACAGGCTTTTGCTGTAATGTTATTTTTATTCTGATTGGCAAGTGGGGTGCCTTTGTCTATTTTCCATAACATATTTTACCCTGTCAGCTGCTCTTTTTCTTTTCTTTTTTTTTCAAGCTTCACATTTTTATATACCACTACTAATTGAAGGCAAGAAACTATGAGTAGTTGATGTGGTTTCTCATATGTTCTATAAGGATATAGGTAACTGTCACAAAGTCACTATTTGGTAACAGTATTTTGAACCAAAGCCTGCCCTTAACCCAGAACTAATACAACGGTGGTTTTTCTCTCTTTTTGCAAGTTCTGAAAGTAGCTGCTGTGAGTAGCAGTCATATACAACATCAAAAAATGTACTTTAAATTATATACCATCTGATGATAATCCACTTTGGATTATGTCTTCATTTATGGTTTTATTGACCATTTGGAACAAGATATACATTATGGAGTCTAACTGAGGCTTTTTTCTGACCTAAAAATAGATCAATCAAACTTCTGATCGTGTTTACTTATATGCTGTGAACTGTAGTTACTACTGAAATGCATCTCAGAATTACTTTGGGAACCTTAACTTCGAAAGGGACGTGGGAAATCTAATCCTCAGAAAAGGAATGAAAAGAAACTGTTTTTTAAACAGGGAGGGAAGAAATTTCTTCCATGAGCTGAAGAATTTGATATCAAGACAACACTTTCAGGCCTATGCTGTGATTCTTGGGGTGTCCTGTTCAGGGCCAGGAGTTGGATTCAATGATCTTGATGGGTCCCCTACAACTCAGCATATTCTGATCCTGTGATTCTGAGAGATGTTTAAAGATTAAAGCAAATTTCACCAAAGAGCAGATATAGGGATAGTCCCCAGAGGAACTGTAGAGTTCCATATGAGTGAAATAAAGTTGTCTACAGAGAGTAATGGTGAATATTGTAAAACTTACTAGGTTATGCAAGATGCAAAAACTCCCCTTTCTCCCCAAACTGCAGGATAGAAAATTGCTTTTATGGCGAGAAATATAACCTAGAAATTGTGCTTTAATTTAGACTTTCGCCATTGGTGTATTTTGTAATTTCATGTGACAAGGTTTCAAGATAAACAGAAGAAATAAGTATTTTCCCACATTATTAAGGTATGTCTCTGTTGTACTCTGTCTGTGCTACCTGTTAGATTTGCACTAGACTGTAGTATTCCTCTGAAATGGCAAACGTATCCATGGTAGTCCATACAAAATGCCATTGTAAATGAAAGGCTGAACTAAAGTACTCATTCTGAATTGCCTATCTATGTAATCTGTAAATTACTTTCAATAATCCATAAAAGGAATTAGACTGTGCCATGTTAAAGGTTTTTGCTGTATCTCAAGGAGTGCAGCTCTGTAGTTGCATTTATTCACTCTGGGAAAATTTCCTAATGCTTCAGGTGAAGAAAAGTCTTCCGCATCTTACCCTTGTAGTCCAGACCTCCAAGACTGCAAGAAAAAGATGTTCCTGTAGCTGTTCAGCTAAAATCGCCTCCTTTCACAGACAATCCTAGAATGAATAGTTGAAGTCTGGGGAATTGCATGACACTACAGAACAGAGAAGAAATGGAAAGTGTATCATGTTTTTCTGATTTACTACATAACATAATTGCATGTTTTATATGAAAACACTCTGCAAAGTGAAGTGGTTACTTTGGGGCCTTTCTTTTAATGATATACTTGTAGCTCAGAACTTTCTTGATGCCATGCTCAAGACACTGTTACTATGGATCATATTCATGCTGTAATTCCACCCCTCCATTGAATGCAACTAGGCTGTTTCATTAGAAAAAGGATCTCCTGTTAAGCTTGGTCAGACCTTATAGCTACTCTATATACTAGTCAGCCTTAGTCATTGAGGGCTACTCAAGTTTTTACACTGAATTACAAAAAAATTTACAAGATCATTGTGAGAGAGAAAAAAATCAAGCTTTTTTTTTTTTTTTTTCAGAAACACTGACAATGTCATAATATAGAAAGACAAGTATGGGTGCTTTATGATCCATACCAGAACAAGATTTCAGCATTGCTGATATTTTAGTACAGCTGCATAACAAGAAACAATCAAAAGAATAAAACTACATGGCTGAGATTTAAATATGCTCATAAAGCATAGAGTTTGGATGCTCAGTGAGCTTTGTAGCCCCAGTAATTCTCTCTTGTGTCATATCAGAAGCCTTAGGCACTCCTGTCCTATGATGGCATCTTGTTAGCAAGCAGTAGACCCCAGCAGAAACAAAGGCTTAGGGCAGCTCTGCCTAACTGCCCACGAACTCCAGTTTCATTACAGTTCTGCCTAACAAGAGACTCAGTTACTAATTTGATTTGTAGAAGAGAAAAACCTGGCAAATTAAAAGCAGCAAACATTCCCAAGTGATTTGCTGCAAAGTAGAATAAATGAGTAACTGCTTTAAAGGAATCATATTCCATTAATTTCTCTTAACAGCAAAAGTAGTTGGGTTTTTTTCTTTTTTATGGGTGAAATTGTATAGTTTGAAAACATTCATTTTTGGAAGTATTGGCATTAAAGGTGGTTTATAGAAAATACTTGATTATAGAAGTCTTTGATGCCATTCAAAAGTTGCCATTTATACAGTAGTATCAGTGTCAGGGTACAAACAAGTCATCATCAGAATTGCTTCAGAGTTCAGGAGAGAAACGTATTTGGAAAACAGTAGGAAGATTTTTATGCTTTCATGCTTTCATACCACACAATTAAAAAGTATGACAAATATTTCTCACGTAGATATCTCACAGTCTAGTGAAATAATTGCTCTAACAACCAGATTCAAGATCGAGCAATCTGGGCATACTCAAAGTATATTTTGCCATTGTGTTGCCCATTAGAGTTTTACATGACATTGTAACAAGGGTTAAGTGCAATAGAAGAAATTAAAAAGATGAAAACTGGAACAGATGGGTCTATGCTAGGTTTTGACATATAGAAGGATTTGAGAATCCAAGGTGCCTTGACCTACTTTGCAGGGTCAGAGCTAAGGCAAAGATTCTCAATATTTCTTGAAATAGCAACATTCTCTTCAAATATAAAAATATAGAAAAATGAGGGCTTCCACCTATAATGCTAGATAGAATGAAACATTTCTCTTAGCAGCAATGTGCTGTGCTCTTACTCATCATTCATTCCCCACCATCATAATGTTTTTCTCTGCCATTTCCATCACTCTTCTGTAAGCAAAATAAAACAAGTGTCTATTTCCACACAGAAATCTCTGTCTTTGGTGCTCAGCATCATTCACTGCTTTGTTTCCCTTTCTTTTCAAAAACTTCTTTCCTGTTAAAACTAAGATAAAGCTTAAGTTGTCAAACTTATTCCCCTTCTGGTTTTAAAAACAGTTTATTAATCTTTGCTCACCTTAGCAGTGTCACTACAGAGTAATGCTTAATTTACATTAATAATCCCAGTTACTTCATTTGGTTCCTGGTGCAGTCCTGAAAGTCAAATACACACCTTTAATCACATGTCTGATGAGTCCATTTGATATTCCATCCCACAACAGGAACCAGATGAATTAATTTGGATCATTCACACAAGTTAAACATGTAGGTATTTTCTGGACAAATAACCAATTGTACTTAAATATTGATCACAGTCAGTAGAAATAACTGAAGTGAATTGTGATTATTACATAATTTCTAACAATTGTGAAAGCAAAACACAAGTTTCCTCCTCAGAGGCTGTTTAGGATCCTAGTACTTGTAAGGTGGCAAGAATTACTTTAGGGCCAAGTAGCTGTGGAGCAGCAGCATTGTACAGACATGCATATTTCTATTTACTATGGTCATTGCAACACAAGAGTAGAACAGTGAGAGTTGATAATATCCACTTTTTAAATATACTCTTCTTGATAATCATTACCCACCAGAGAGAGCTGCTCTAGAAATAATTGAAAAATAGTTTAATTGTGAATTTTGGCTTCAAGATATAATCCTTCCTCACCTTCAGCCTAAAGGAATAGGGATGTTTTAGAAGTCTGTGTACTGAAGTGAAAGATCAATCCTAATAGATGAAGTATGCCTTTTTATAACCATGTGTCATGCTTTTATCCTTTTTATAAACAACTTTCAATCCCAGGGTTCATGAGAAAAGCTAATGTGCAGGGCTCTGTGCCAGTCTAAGGGCATAGTTATTAAGATATGATATTAATGGAAATGACCCCTGTCAGTGAGACAGACTAGGCTTGCTTCTGAAGCCTATCTGGTCTTTACCAGTTTTATATTTCAGTTGTTCCCCTAGGCCCATCTGTGCACTGGCACATAAAGTTTCAGAATTAAAGGAATGTAAATTCCACCACTAAAAGTATTCCTATAAGTAAAATAAGTTAAAAAGTTCAAACTTGATCAAAATTTGTTGAGCCAATGACTTTTGAATACTAAAGACTTTCTTTTCTAAATGTGAGATTGGACTCTGCAAGAATCTTTCAGTATTGGACTAATTTTATCTCCTATTTTGCTGTTGATGTATCTTCCTTTTACTTTTCTTCTCAATGCTCTGGATAAATCCATCCAGTTTATGAATAAATTTTATTATATTTATTTGTCATTGAAGTTTACTCTTATGAATAACCCTATCAATCCTGAAATTTAGATACATGAATCATCATATGTTAAACTGTTTGCCTTTACACCATTTCCAAAATCATCCCTTTTAAGAGCAAATTACAAAGCAGGTCCATGGTTTTTAAATTGCAACTATTTATCTTGGTCACCCTTTGGATTATTTTTTCAGATACTTGTAAATTAATAGGTATTTTTTAAAATTAGTCACTGGGAGTGTTTGAAGTTGCTTGGTTTTCCATTGAAAGCAAATACAGTCATGTTTAAGGTAATTTTAGAGTTTTCACTTCACACTTGAGGTGGACTGCATAAATATAGGATAAACTCAAACAGTCCTTACAAAATATTACTATCTTTATAAATTTTAAAGTTCCATGTATCTAAAACAGAAGTTGAATAACTGGGTGCATTTTACAGTATCTATTTTGTCTGTCTCACTCACAAAGAAATATAATTATCTGTCTCAAGAGTACTATGAAAAAGGACAAAACCCAAAATACTTTGAAATACCTTAACATCCTGGGACTAAATTTCTTGGCTTGAAAGATAAAGCTCTAATACCTTATTTTCTAAGGTCATATAAAATAGTAATATATTCTAAATATTCAGATGCTTTATTATCTACAGAAAATCAATATCTTTTACAAGCAGCTGCTGACACTCATCAGTTGTTCATCCACATTCTGCTTCAAAGCCAGTGAATGTATTGTTAACTAAGAAGACCTTTTGTATCAAACAGTAGGCAGATTAAATGCAATTTATTAAGTTTGAGGCAGATTTCTGAGTCAACTTGCCAGCTGCATCTTTTTGAAAATCTACAGGAAGCTGCAGTGAGAGGCATTTAGAACCTCCAATAAGCTTAAATCTAAATGATCAGCAGCATGCCTGGGGCTGTGGTGAAAAACTAGGGCAGATTCACTGCCTTAGAAGCCAATAAAGGCAAGTTTGCTACATGCTACAGCAACTGGCAAGGGAGCACATCCATTCAGCACCTGCTACTGTGCAAGCTCCATTCAGCTTCCTCTGGGCAGCTCATCTGATAGCCCTGAAGGAGAGCTTAAATTTGAGTTAAGTCCAAAGAGAAATCAAACAAATGTTTTGTGCCTTGAAGCACTAGATAGAAAGAAATTTTATATATTGCATAAAGTAGTAACTAACATAGATTTGTATATGCTTTACATGATTTAATAGGTTAGTCTTCTGCTTAGCTGACAAAGGCAAACGAGCAAGCCTGACACCACAGCTTTTTTTGAGCACCCTAGCTCTGGATGCACTGTGATGTGAAGGGTTCTTTCCTGGGAGCATCCTTAGTGGTCATAGTTCCTAAGAGTCCCAGTCTTATGAACTGTGGATTTTGGTCTTTAAACATAAATTTATAATAAGGAAGAGTTATGATTACATTTACTGTTGCTGTAATTTCCACTTTAATTTCTCTTCTGCCTTGATTCATCTTATAAATCCTTGGTAAAGCTTCTACATTGTGAAATATCATCAAAGCATGTGCTTTGAAGTTCAAAATACATTGATTCAGGTGACCCCCATCATAATGGCCTTCTTAAATTGGGACTGGTTGTCCCAGCTTCACACTACATTATCAGCTAAGTATATAATTTCTGCCTTAGGCTTTCTTACCAAGGATTGTCCTTTAAGTTAATTTTAGCATTATCAGCTCATGACAAGATATTCCAGAAAGAAATGTCATGTTTCAGACACAAGCTGTGATTTTTTTTTAGTATTATTTGTGTCCTGCTTTTTTTCTATATGCAACAGCACAGATAAAAACTGCATCAAAATAACGTGGGTTTTTTTTTTCATTCCAAATGGTCAAGCTAGAAAGGGGGCACTTACAGCAGTAAGGTATTTCAGGAAATGGAAATTTCCTTTTTCTGGTAAGTTATTTTTCATACAGGTAATTTTCTCTAAAGTGTTATTAGAGGTGAAGAAAGAAAAAGAATTGGAAGGAACTGAAATTCTGGAAAGCGGTTTCTAAGTTGCTGTAGGGTTTTAGGAGCCCCCCACAAATTTGGAGTTTCTCTCCAAAGAATATGTCTGCTCTTTCAGATTTGAGAAAACTGAGATATATCTGAAACCTTGAGATATTAAAAGAAGTTATTTTATTTTCTCAGGACAGAGAGAGGCTCTAGATGTTTCACAGAGATATAAAGGGGGAAAGGAATATTTGGAGACTGAGGCAATTTAGTCAATATATTCTCTAAGGAAAATTACAAAGTGATTAACAACATGAAGCAGACCCAGGGCATACAGCCAGGGATTTATCTTCTCTAATAAGATGAGAAGGGGCTATTGCAATGATATTATTCAAAGTTTCACTGAATGTAGGTATTATTGGAGCATTTCACCTGACCCTTTATTGTAACCAGTCCTTCTCTTTCGTCAAGATACCCAGTATTGAATGAAAAAATATTCTTGAATAAAGCATGTCTTCCAGAAAAACAGCAGGTGGATCCACCCATCCTATTAATTAAAGCATGGCGATGTCTAATTCCACTCATTGTTGAAAATGCATGCATTATGAGTATCTGTGATTTTAGATTTCCAGTGCCTGTTTCTTAACCTTGTCCTTTTTAAGTTTCATGCAGGGTTTTCTCCCTGTGAGGATACCTAGGCACTACTTGGATTACCATTTCTGCTGGGGGAGAGGGGGAAAGGGGGTAGATGGGAAAAAAACAGCAGTTGAAAGGTCTCTCACTGGAAAGTGATTGTTTGCAACATCCACTAGAATATACACCTAAATACTCACTAATACATTTGACATGGTAACATTTAAATCTTCTTACTAAAATTAGTTAAGCCCATCCTACCATGCATTTTTCACAATGTCTTTAAGTTCCTTTATCAGGTATCTATATCCTGTATATGTTAAGTTTACATTGATTTATTTTCTATTTCCTTCTCACTGTTTCCTTATACTGTTAAGTTCTGTCCTCAAGTTGTGCTGAACCAGGATACGCTTTGGATGTCATTCTTACCTTGATATTGTTACCACATGATTCTTGCTGTCTAGCAGCCATCTTATTTTAAAAGAGTTTCCAAATTTCTTTTGACATCTTTCTCTTTCAAAATTGTTCTCTACCCCATTTGACTTAAGATGACCTTGTTTTGGAGGAAATCACTCCTTTGGAAATCTGTGCATTAACACAATTCTGGTGTCTGGGACTATATTCTTTTTCTTTGTGAAGAAATACGTGGGCAGCTGCATTATTGCTATTGGTCTGTAGGGTTTGAAACAATATCCACTTCTGTTATTATTAATCTTTAGTCAACATAATAATGTCCAAATTAAAATAGAATTTCAGTTAAAACAATATCTTTTGAGCTTGAATGTTATCTTTTTTTATTTAGGATTGCAATAATTCTCCTGTTTGGTATCCTATATGTTTTAATCAAACTGCGTTTCCCCAAATCAGATTCTTCTTATGCATGTCAGAAAAACAGTTAAGAATTACCTTATCCTGGAAATGTTTTTGTTGTTTTTTTTAATAAATTTTTTCAATTATTTTTATCATCTTTCTAATTACCACAGTTTCCTATATATGTTTTTGAAAACTCTTTATCATCAGTGATTCATATGCATTAAGGTTTTGCATTATCAGTACTGATTTAGGTACAGATTTTTCATATAGGGCATGACTCCCTCTTTTTTTTTTTTTTTTTTTTTTTTTTTTTTTTTTTTTTTTTTTTTTTTTTTTTTTTTTTTTTTTTTTAAATTTTTTGCCCCCTTTATTTTGGTTAGCAGCATATCGGTGACTTTTTAGCATCGCACTAAACTGACTTGTTCTCACAGATTTCAGGCAACTCCTTTGCTCTTCTAATGAGTCATAACAATTCTTCCCCTTAGCAAAACAACTGGCATTGGTTACACAGGCAGTTTTATATTCCTTGCCAGCTCAGCTGAAGTTGTTTGCAATATGCTGAGTAGATGTTTGCATAACAGTTGTCATCTCAGCACCCTTTTCTCCCTGTTGCTAATACAACAGCCTCCTTGACGTCCAGCTAGTCTCTGAGACCTCTAGTTCATTATCATAATCAGTGGAAATGCAGCCTGATCTCACTGGCTAGCCTCCTCCCTTATGGGGATGTGGCACATTCTTTTGCAAAAACAGATCTTACACTTTGCACCAGCTATGCCAACAGTAGCATGTCTGGCAATAACAAATAGTGCTGCAATAAAAACTTTGACAATATCCTGAAATCTTCTGCTCCCAAAGTAGACTCTGGCAAAAGTATGTCATTAGAGGCAGCATACAATTTTAGAATTTAATGTAATTTAGCATTGCATTTTTACTTTTGCTCCAGGCAATTAGCACAGTGTCTTGTACCTAGTCCTGTGAACCTTCACTCTCACCTGAGCTGTAGTGATGCTTCCAACTTTTTATCTCCCAGCTCTGAAATACTGCGTGAGTAGATACATCTCTTAACTGAAGAGCCTACAAATTAGAAAGGTATATTTTAGTTCAAACAGTGCTTCTCAGGATTGACCTTATTCAGAGCTTACTTAACCTCTAAGACAAATGGAAATTCACTACTAACTCACAATGTATGTTTCAATAGCTAGTGCTCCCTCACATTTACATGAATGTTTTCAGTGAATGAAGATGGACTGGGTAGGATACACCAACAGCTATGTATGAAAATGTACTCTGTCAGCATTCTTTACTTACCTCTGAATAGGAAGTAGCCCTTCCAAAATGAGTACAGGATGTGTATGCCTGTTGCATACACAACCTAAAACTGGGTATTCTCCCTAATTGCTGGTATACTGAATGACTATCACACATACAAACAAGCACAACCCGTTTTCATAGCTCATTTGCTTTTATAAGTGTTTTTAAAGGTCACAGCCCTGAAAATTCTATCTCCAGAAAGTTGCAGAAGTGACACACTGTTACTACACTTAAATGAGACATAAATGCCATTGCTAGAGTGTTAATTACCAGTGAGGACATTGTCAGAGAAACATGGGAGGATACTGTTAATTCTTTCCATCAGCCAGGCAAAACTTGGGCAATATCGAAGGAATCTTCTCTAGATATGACTAGGAATTGAAACCTTGGCTCCTCAACTGAGTGTGCTCTTTGATTGCTTTAGAATAAGAAGTAACCCAGACAAAAGTGAGTTCTGATAACATAATTTTAATGTTTTCAAAGGAAGGTTTGCAAAGCCATAGAAGTGTACTGCCCCGTGCAACAACAAGAAGCCCCCTCTCTCAAATGCTTTTAATTGGTTTAGGAGACTGTTCTCCTATGCCTACAACAAATAGGCTGAACTGTCTGTAACACTCAGTGGTTCATCCAGATTAATAAATTGGCACCTGAACTCTGTTTCCACAAATTCACAAGCAATGTAGTAAACTGGTAGTGCCTCTCCTGTTGGGCAACCCCAATGTGACAAGAAGAAATGCATTAGGAACCACCTGTCCTCCTTCTAAGGAGAATCTATCCTGAACAGGACACATGGAGCATATTCAAGCTTCACTCGTGACTTTTGTTTTGATGCTTTTTTATTTTTCATTAAAGAACTGGACATTGCTAGTACAAAAATAACTTAGAATTGTTTTAATTGTATGTCATTATTTTTTGTTCTTATTATTTTAATATGTATCTGAACATTATAACACTTAAGAAGTAATAATTTCAAAGAAAAAAACAGATCTCAGTTTTGAAAATGAGATTAATGCTTCACTATGGTTCTTTGTATTTTAGAATATGCTTGTGAATAGGAAAAAATACCCTTTGCTTTATGAAGCTAATTTTGGAATGATACTTTAGTAAATGAATGACTTATGCACTTCATCCCAATTAAGATGCTTTCTACTGAATGATACTTTTCTTTGGCATACAAAAGTATTTATCTAAAATCAAACATGTTGATTGTCCCCAGGACACTTGATTATAGTCTGAACTCTTTGTGAAATGGCTTTGTTTGTATGATTTCCTTTCTGAAATGGAAATTTTCCCCTTGCTGTGACATACTTACGATATAATCTACACTCAGCAGCAATGAAATTTGATGACTGGCACTCTACAAAAACAACTAGCTATTTCAGTTAATGAAACAGACTTCCTGACACACTTCAGTTGCAGCTTAGTTTAAGAAATCACTGTTCTGTAGGGTATGCTAGAACTAAGTTACCCGGTAGGAAGCTGGATGCTCTCACACTTGCATTGCGTTTCTGATTCTCCCTCAGCAGTAAGCGTAAAGCTCATGCTTTTGGCTCCACCATGGAGCTACCAATTGTAACTGCAACTGCACTGTTGACACTCATCATGCCACTTGAATCCTAAACTTTAATGTCTTTATATTACTCTACCCTATATATCTCTACCCTACCTAGGTATAGTATAACTTCAGAGTCGCAAGATTTTAAAAGCATGTGATGTTTTATCGAGAAATACTTAGTAAGACTAGAAAGGCTGCTAAGGTATCAAAAGTCAAGTTTGCAAATTAATGAATTTTTGACACATTATTTAGAAATACAAACATGACCAAAAAAAAATCTTTTAAATTATCTGTGAAGTAGCTGTTTTTTAGTACATTCCTATTCATCAAACAACCCTAACTTTCTAAAGTTCTTTAACCTCATCATCACTTTCCTACGCTTATGAACTTTTGTTAGTCATAAAAGTATTCTTTCTTACTGAACTGTCTCAGTCTGTATATCAAAACTGCAGAATTTTTGTCTGCCTTAGTGAAGCTTTTTATTGTTGTTTGTATCTTGAAAGCTATTATATACCATTTATTTCATGTTTCATACTGTGTCATTTCTACACTAGCCTCAGCTATTGAATTCTTTTGCCGTCTTCCACAAAGGGGCTAACTCCTTCCTCCTATGCCTTTAAGAAAAATACCTATAAAAAATAACCTTTAATGCAGTTTGAAATACAACAAAATGATTGCACATACTGACATGTTGCACATTACTCATCTCCTGGTATTCCCTCAAACGAGGACATAACACAGTCCACATTGTTACACTCACTGTATTTTAGACACAGGCAGCTGAAACAGGAGTTACTAGCTTTAGGACATGCTTTGTGTATATGGGAAGGATTCATCAGTTGTTCTACCTGACACAGATTTGGGTGTGGAGTAACCAAGGATGATTGCTAACGAAGCCTGCCTCTGACCACTTTAAAACAGATTCTGCTCCAAAATATTGGCAACTCATGCATGAGTCACTTCATGAAGTTCAGTTTTTCATAATTTTAAGCATTGTGTGACTATGTCATATGAAAAAAATAGAAGTGTGTAAAGTCTAGTTCCACCTGATTTCAGACACCCTCTTTCTAAAGTAGTCTTTCTGAGAGAAAATTTTCTGAAACTTACTGGCAAGTAATGTTTTGCTGAACTTCAGTGGAGCTTCAGCCATGCAAAATATCTGACATTCCATCCAAGAAAAAACACAGTATTTGAGACCTTGTTAGACTGGGAGCTTTATGAGGTGAATTCCCACCAAAAGTAGAATTTTCATGTTTGAAATTATCATGACATACACTGAGGAACTTTGACACTTTTCAACTTCTCATGAGTATCCTTCTACAGTGACACTGACAGAAACTACTCAGGCTGTGGACACAGATTTCTTGCTTCAGAAATAAGCAAACAAACAAACATCTAAAGAGCTTTTCTGTCTTCTGATTCTGGACCTTTGATCTGTATCAGCTAGAGACAAAATAGTAGACTTGTGTGACTCAGTACATAGGGAGTGACCCAATAGGAAGAAGCAGCATTATTTCTTCCCTGAAATGGCACCTTGACCCTTGGCTTCAATACGGTTTCAGTTGGGCAGAAAAAAATTTCTTTCTGTGCTGTGCCTGCTTCCCCTTCTTTTCATTTATCAACTGATTTGTCAAAAGGGACTAAGCCACCAGAACTTTGAATTGTAAGCATTTTCAAAAGGATACAGTTTAAAAATACTAATTCTTAAAAGAACAATCCGGAAACTAGATAAGAACGTGCTCCTGGTCCTTGACTAGAAGGGCAATACAGAATTTGGAGAGTTTCAGACAGAGGTAGGAGTAGCATTTGTCAAACAGATGCAACAAGTTTAAAAAAAAAAAAAAGTTGTTTCGCTCTAATTCTTGATGAAATTTTGGTCTACTAGCCAAAATTTCATTCCCAGTTTTCATGATTTTTTTCTGGACATTTTAGATGACATATTGTCCCAAACTATACTCAACTCAGTTTCACTTTTATTTTTCTAGTCTCAAGGTATTCTACCTTTTCCTATATTCCTAAACTTCTCCTTTATTGCTGATGACTCTCAAAGTGTCATTTGCATATACCTCTTTTTCTGCCAAGATTTAACATAATACTCAGCACCATTTTTACCAAAGACTGATGCTTGATCAGCCTTTACAAGAGCTGAATTTTACACAGTGAAGATAGATTTATGAAAAAAATCCAAAATCTGTATTATAACCTGAAATAGTGCACACCCCCTAAAGGTGTAAGTATATTTCTCATTTAACTTTATGGAATACAGTCAGAAGTTCAAGAATAGAGATGAAGGAAAACCAAAATACCAAATAACTGATGCCAGTATTAAAAAGTGCTTCTAAATAGAGGCCTATATGCAAATGGCTCCCCTTTTCTTTCATAAAAATATTTCATATGGGATATGGGTGAACTTTTTTGGAATAACCTATTGACTGACCAGACTGACCAATGACTGACATAGTGTTGCACTATTAATAACGAAAGCTAGGTAAGCTTGGGGTAAGCTTTCCTTTCTTGGAAATTTTCTCCCATTGTCTTCTGCACTAACAAAAAAACCTATTACCAAACAGGTAGGTGTAGTCTTTCTGAAAATCAGGTAGTATAGATGTGCTTCTATAACTATATTTATGAAATTTTGTTTTATACACCTACCAAGAAAATCACTCATAGCAGGAAAAGCTGTTTCTCTACATGCTGTCTGTGAGCATCTCCCCCAAAACATACGTCTTCTATGATTTTTGGATACTTCTAAAGGTGTTCAAAAACTCTGTTTAAGCAGCTTTTAAAGTGTAGATGCACCTGCATGGCCAAGAACTGTGTATTAAAAGCTGTTGGAGCCCAGATACAGAAGAATCTTTTGAGTGGAAGCATGGAGTGTTGGTTACAAAACAGACTTGTGTGAAAGCAGGTCCGTAGTTGCAGTGGCCTAGGTCAGCAATTGCACAGTAACAGCAATAAGCAGGTTCATTGACACACACAATGGCAGTTCCATCTTCACTCAAAACCAGACATAAGCACTGCTCAGAAAACTCTTTAAATACTGAGGGATTTCCCCCCCCTTTTCATCAATAAAATTTGTGCCTCTCTGCAAGACATAAGAGTATGTGTCATTGTTATTCATGGAAACTGTCAGGCTTTTTAACTCTGCTGAGAAACAAGAGGAGTGAATGACAGATGGGGCTCGCTTTCTTGGCAAGGAAGTTCTCTGCTAGCAGAATGCCATAGCATGAGTCCTGAAAGAGAGATGACAATTTAACTTATTCTTATACATAAACGTCACCTGAAGGAAGGCCTTTCATTGTGAAGTAGCCTGATTTGTCATATTAACTCTTATGTATATAGGTTGATGCTGTCTTCAGTTTTAGCCTTAGATGCCAAATGGTCTTAAAAAGCTTGAAACATTTCTGTTAGGTGTAATACCACTAATGCAAGCTGCTTTAGTGGATTCCCAAAAGCTGGAAGCATTTAATTCAAGTGTGAAACCTTGAGAAGATGCACTTGAAGATTTTACAAGAAACTTCAAAAGTCCTACCTGTTGCTGAGGTGTTCAAACTGTGGTGACTCTTTATCTTGCTTAGTATGATATGTTTTCCCATGCTTATTATATGCTCTTCAGGTCAAAAACATGATTCAGGACAATACACTCCAATATTACACATATATGTTCACCATGTGCCAAGATCCTCCATGCAGTCATTTAAAGCATGGGAAGGGCAGAAGTGAAAACTCCTCAACTGAGCATGTGTGTGTGGGAACAGAGGTGGGCAGGAGAAGGAGAATGATGGCTGAAAGGAAAAACTGAAAAAGAAAATTAATCTTGGGCTAAGCAAAAGCACTCTTTTACAGCGAAATGAAGTACTTTACATTGAAATGCAGTGCTTTATTTGAACTTTGTTTAAAAAGGTCTTAAGGTTTTCTGCTATTTCAGATTTTTAAAATTCCTTTACAATGTACATATTTTAAGTTTATTTTTTTTTAGTTTGGTGAGGGTGTGGTTTCTGTTGTTTTTTAGTTTTTGACCAATCCATTTCTTTCCACATCAACTGAAGTTCAGAATTTTTTCCCCATTGAGTAGAATCTATAATTACAGCAGAAGGCTTCTTCCTATTTTTTTTCCTTCTCCTCTAGTATATATGAAATTGCAGATGCATGTACTTGGAAAACATTCTAGAGATTTTAGGATTTACTGCTTGACAGACTTCATTAATCACTTCATAAAGAGCTCTTAACATTAGCTATTCTTAAATTTATCATTAAGTTCAGGATGATTGTTTTTTGAAAATCCATTTGGCTCTATTCTTAGCTATTTTTTATCCTTGAACATGTAATGATCATCTTGACATTGTACTAAAGGACTAAAATTAGCTCTCCAAGGTATGGAGGGTCCTCAGTATCCTAGTGATAAAAAAATGTTTCCTCTAAATAATGAGGTGGGGAATTTTCTGAATTACATTTATTAGGGTTGGACAATACCATGGAAAAATGTTTCTCTTTCAGACTGTTAACTTTTAAAAAAATAAGTTTGCCAAGCCGCACAAAGTACAAACAAGTACCTTTAGCCTGATTCACCTGTCATTTACTCCTGATTGTCATAGCTAAAATGAAGGTGTTTTTGTTGTCACTTTTAGTAAAAACCTCAAGCCATATGAATGTGTTCAAGAGCTCTAAGTCTGAAGTGATAGGACAAGACAAAATGCTTATTGATTTACATTGCAGCAGAGAGGATGTTATTGGCTTTCCCCATGTACATTTCAGTGTTGTCTAAGCACTATCAGCTCTCAAGTAAAGTTACAGTAGTTCCAGCAGCTGGTGCTGCTTCTGATCTTTTGGAGTCAAATATTTTCTTTGCTCTCAGTTTCTTGACAGTTATTAGTTAGTCTTCTATTCAGAGTATGAGGAGAACATGCCCGCCACCAAAAAAAACCACAAAAAATTGCCCTCCCTCAGATTCTTTTAATTTAGGACCACTTAGATACATGTAACATTTTTTTACATCTGATAGTCATTAATACTTTATTTCCTCACCTTTGTGCTAATATGAAACTCATTGAAATTAAACATTATAGTTAAAAATTTTCTATCAGCTTTTGATGAAACTCTTTGGTTAGTTTCACCTTTATTTCCTTCATAATAGTCGGTGATGTCTGTATGTCTTCTGTTTGATCCTTTAATGTATTCTGAGTCTTACTACAGTGGAATATTCTATGAGCCTGAATGGAGTCTGAGACTGAAAAGACAGCTTGTGATGTCTGAATTGCAATATCTGAAAAAGTCTTCCATTCCGTATGATGGCTATTTTGAAATATGAATAACAACTTCCATGGGAAATACAAAATATGTGGTTAGTAAGACTGTAGATCAACCTGACAGCAGCTATTGGTAATAAAGATACCAGTAAGCATTTTTTCTGAGTGGCATTCTAGTCCTTTATGTTCTACCTTGGCTTATCTCTGCTCTTCAGCATTTGCATGTAAAATGTCAAAGATGTTAATCATAAAAAAAGCAGAAAAAGCTTACTAATATTCCTTGCAAAAATAATTTCTAATATATTTATCTTGAGCATTGTTTCTTTGGTATTTATTTTCTTATTTGAATATGGTAGAATCAATATTGCAAATCACATTCACACAACTCATCAGAAATCACTGGATTTAGTGATTATAATTTTAAACAAAATGAAATTTTCTCCTTAATGATGGAGCACTATGCAATCATTAGAACACAGGTTATATAATTGCTGGGTTGCACCCAAAATAAAAGTCCATCATCTTGCTTTCTGTGGCATCTATTATGCCTTTCTACAGTACATGATGGAATTCAGTGAACTAATATTGTAGAAATGTGCTGCTTCTTATTTGCTTTATGTTTTTATGTACATGTATACTAGAAATTTGCAGTGATGGAACTGCAGCTGTCAGCATTATGATCTTCATTTAAATTCTCTTTGACAGTTTCTTCATCTACAACTGCAGAAAATATTTATATAGCATTCATTGTCCTAGGTATAATTCACAGAAATTGGCAACCATTGGTAAACTAGGGAAATACTACATGTCATTTTGAACTTTAATTAGCAAACCAGCATTTTAGTGTGCCCACTTCTCAAGCTGTTGAGGTCTCTCTTGAGCTCTGACATAACATGGAGAGAAAAAGATGCAGGCCATTATAGTGTTCGAGGCAACACGAGGTCTCCGTGCAAGCCACTAAAGGGATATTTTTTTCAGACCTCAAAAATGTGTAATGTATCCTAGGGAATGGCAGGAACACGACAAGGGTTTGGGGTATGTGATACTCAGCAGACTGGGAGTGCATGAGGACGACAGAGGTATGAACAGCCTGGTTCCATCTCACCCATTCATCCTTTTAAATTGCTGACTGAAATAAATTATTCCCAGGCTTAGTCCAGCCCAGCATCAGCCCAAAAGAAAACAGAAGGCAAATGAGCATCTAAGAAATGTGGAGCTCCCTCTAGCCCATTCTGCTCTCCTGTTTATCAGTGTAGACATCTCTGAAGTTTGTTGGCGATGCGTCTAGTGAAAAATCAGAACTGAAGGTGACATCTGCTACCTTTTGATATATTCTGCACATTTTACAAGTTTGGTGAGATGAGGCTTTCAATCTTGTTAAGGAAGCTTTGCAGAATGTACTGTTTTATTTCCAATAATACGATGTTATTTTAGATCCAACCTGGATCAGATTGTGTGATAAAAGTGTAAAGGATCTGTGTGTTATCAGACAAAGGAGACTCTTGCATGTGAAAACAGTAATGCTGTTGTGAGGCCTTACTAGGTACTTGGAAAATGTATAGCAAGGTTTCTGAAATGGGCTATCAAGAAGACTGAAAAGGAGGGCTGATGTTCAGAAATGCAAAATTCTTATCCTAACTATCACAGAGCTGAGTTTATTCTGTTCTTGCATAGCTAATGCTTCTGTTTGTTGAAAAAGATGATCTAAAAGAAGACAACTTTTTTCATCCAAATTTCTGCAAATGCCATGTTCCTGTACCATATTTAGGACCAAATTACTGTGGATTTGTGTGAAAGGAAGAATGAGCAACTATTTTTCCTGACATCAGTGTTTTATGATTACTGAGCTATTTAGAAATATTTGACATTGTACTGATTTTCTCTCTCAAAATAAACTTTTCTGATTACCCTTACATTTCAGTGATTTCTTTTGTGCAGTAGTGAATCTGCAGCTTGTGAGGTAACTGGCAAAAAGTCTGATCCATCAGCATTTTTGTTTGCTTTCTTGGGTTTGTAGTGGCACAGCAACAATGAAGAAGCAATCATCCATCATCCAGCTAGTCAAACAGAACAAAGTCTTGAAAGTGGAAATAATTCATGGTGTTATCATTACTCATTCAAGTTCTATGTGACTTCTGCTGGAGTTTTTCTTCAGAATTTTAACCAAACTTTATGATTCTGGAATAGGAATGATGCTATTTTCTAAATGCCAAAAGTTTGGGGATGGGATGTGGGATGGGACACACAAATTTCCCAATAATATTTTCACATGATTTAAGTTTTTTCATTTTTATCCAACTTTTTTTTAAGGTAATGGACCTTTAATAGTACTATAGCTAGTAAATTTCCACTGGCTAAAAAGAAGAGGTCTTCAGATTTACAAATGCTTCAATTTTAATAAATGCTTTTAGAACACAGCTCAAGTGAATTTTCTGGCTCTTTGCAATATTGACAAACCTAGTAACTTAAAAAACAGAAGCCAAAATCCAAAAATCTTGATGAAAGGAACGTCTCTTGAGTTTACTCTGGGAACTGAATTTCTTGATTTCCTATATGCATAGGACGGCTCCTATCTTTCCATTTCAGCTGAAATTTTCAGTTAACTTTCAGAATAAGAGTTTGATTCCAAGAAAACCCCAACAAATGAGATTTACAAGACATATTCCCACAGTTAGCAGCAGTACAAATATGTGATGATGATTTTGAAACTTGATGACAAAACTGGAGACAGAGGAGGACCAGATGACTTAGAAAGTCAGTAAAAAAAATTATTATTTGTACTGTTATTTATAGCCAGAGTCTACATATAAAAAAGCATTTCATTTTTTAAAGTGAATATGTTGAAACTTTTCTCTGCAGAAGATACTGAAAACAAAGGTTCTCTGTGGGAGTTTGGAGGATCTTGAATTTTGAACATCTGTAAAAGAGTTCTTTTTGTTTCCCATCAGATTTCCATTGCTACTATGCTACCAGCATCATGCCTTTCTCTTGAGATTTAAGTGATCTTAAGACAAGTGAAAGAGGATGTGAGGTGCTCTGAGAGACCCTTAGATCTCTGAGGATGAAAACCAGGTAATAAAGCATGTCAGTCCCCTAAATACCAGAATCACCAATTGTTTGCAACTCTGTTTCAGATCAGGGTTTTACTAGCAAAAGGACAGATCCCTTTTCCCTTCTTGGCTTTGAGGGTGGTTTGCAATCATCTTTCCCACTAAGCAGACTGAAAAAAATCAAGAGAACAGATCTGGTCGTTTTATATTTTGAGTTACCCAGAGGTAAATACTATAATCAAAGCAAACTCCCATTCCATTACCTTTATACACTCTTTTATACGGCGATATTACAGATGGTTAATCATCATTTTACTAGATTCGTCCTCTGCTTAGAGCACATCAACCTCTGATGTTTGTAACAGTGAATGTGAAGTTTCATGTGAGGGCAGAGTTTTGCTTCTGCAATAAATGCACTGAATAGTGGATTTCCAGCATGAGGAGAATTGATTAGCCATGAGCTCAAGTCCCTTTTGAGTAATTCTGTACATAAAGCTCTGATCTCAGAAAATTTACCTTGGAGGACTTCAGCTTCTCAGTTGGAAATGCATGGCTGAACAGCTTCTCAGTCATCTTGCTTTGTAGTTCTTATCCCTGCTAGAGTGTTTTACACTTATTTTCTGTCCTAGGTGAGAAATTTTGGTGTAAGTTTTGTGTTAGGACAACACGGAAAAGTGGAAATGAAAATATGTCCCCAATACACTAAATTGTGGTGCCAACAGGTGCATGGTTTCATGATGCCCCTCTTTCATTATTTATCATTTATGGCTTGAGATTTCAAACATCAAATACTCAAAGGTTTGAACATATTCCCACTGAAGAAATTGTATATTGAGCAGCTCCACTGCAAGTACTTCTAGGGTAAGCATAAGTTATTGCTGCATGGCTTGTATATTTGCAGCTTTTGACTCGCACAACACTGATATTTTCTTTTTCCTTCCTTCCTTTAAATTAGTGTAGTGCTTTAAAAATTCAGCACTGCCTAATAGGGCTAGGTGGCTTAAGACTATGTGAAAAAATTTTTTGCTGAAAAATGTGCCTTTAATTCTTTATGAAGCTGACGTGAATTTGCCATTTGTGGCCTATGACCCTTACTACAAAACAGTTCTCAGGATTCAGGAAATTAAATTGAATTTCATCTCTTGAGAGTCAATGTCTGCATTCACTTCAACCTCCAGAGGCAGACATAACTGGCAAGCTGTGGAATTCCAGATGCAGCATCTCCTAAATCTTTCCTGCCAGTAGTCCTACTTTTTCTACACAATTATTATATGATCTCATAGCAATCATTTCTATACTTAGGATGGTTTTAGATATTATGCTTTTTGCACTGAGTGGAAGAACATCAGGACTGAATGTCTTCAGACAAAAAGGCAGCTGAATCAAAATTTCCAATATGCTTGGTAAATTTCCTAACTCTGGATGATTAGCTAAAAAAAGTAAGTAGAATTTTTGACAAGATCAATGCCCTTTGGTTTTCTGAGTACTTTAACCTTTGGATGGATTAATCTCTTGAATATAACCCCAAATTTTTAAAATTTAGTTGAACTGAATAACTTCTTGGTTAGCTGCAACAATAAAAAGTTGTAAATGCTTGCATAGCCTTTTTGGTGATCTTCTGTGACACACTTATAGCCTGTCAGGGGTGAAAAGGAACCAATGAAGTACATCCTTTATCACCAAGACAATAGAACAAGTCTTGCACATGACAATCTTATGAGAAAGATTAGTTTACTCAGGTATTTTGATTTGTCTGGAAGCTACAGAGAGAGTACAGTATCAATGGCTTTCTCTTTAATGCAGGAACATACATTTTGCAGAGCTCTGTGAGGAACTGAAGTTCTCACTAACAGTCTGGATTGCAGAATTGAACAAATTTGTTACATTTGTATATGACAGTGGAAGATAGGCTTAAATTCAAAGTATTTTTGACAAACTGCATAAATATTCTGGAAAAAAAGTTATAGTCAATAGAGACAGTACAAAAGGGAGAAATATTGAGCCATAGAAATATGAACAATGAATTAGGTGATCTTGAGGGAAACAAAAACAACCAGCGCTTAAATTTTATCACAAAGTGATACTGCTCTTACAACCAAAGCTTGCATTCCATATGGAAGCATGGAAAAAGAGTACACGCTGTGACATGTGCATGATTATTCTTCTTTTCTTATAAACAATTACAAGATCCCAAGTAGCTTATTAGCTCCCGCTTTGAACTTCAAATAAGACACAAATTAGTTGAAGACAGTCCTGATGAAAGCAGGAGGATACATCACCTCCTGAGATGTCCTGAAGTGCCTAAAGAACAGTTTCTGGAAGTGGGCTTTACTTAAGTAAAGACTGAGGGGAATACTCTGCTTGCTGCTTGCTGTGGCTAATGTAATACTCTGAAATCACAGCACGGAGGTTCAGGTTGCACATTACAGAACAGTTTGCAATGACAAGCCAAACTAGATTGCCTGAGGAGGCTGGAGTGGTGCTATTGCTGGAGGACTTCAGAATGGGTTGGACAAACACTTGTCAAGAATGACATACATGTAGTTGATTGTGCCTTGGGGCAGAGCCATGGAGGAGCTGACCTCACAAGGTCCCTTCCAGTCCTGCTTTTATATGGAAAGCATTATGCTATTTCCTCCTATCCCACTTTCATCGTTCAGAGTTTTCCTGTTCTGCCTTCAAGCTTTCCCTTATCTCCAGCTACTCTCCTAAAAATAACCTTTCTACTGCCTCTTTTGCCATTTTATGCATATGTAGGAAATGCTTTCTGACCAGGACAGTTCTGTGGATGGACAAGACTGCTCTCATCCATGGAAAATGACAGGACTATTTCTCACCATTTGTAGCTATGTACTGTGGTTACAGAAAGAAAATTCTTACTTCAGGATTAAGACCTAGACATTCAGAAATATTTTAGCCACCAATATGAACAGGGACTGTAGCTGAAGTGACAGCTTTCTATATGCAGGGTAAAAAAAAGGGAAGTTAGAGGTAGCTTTATTTTTCAATATTCGTTCTGGACATGTCAACGTTATGAGTCTGGTACACATTTTCCCACTGTTTGATGTGACAAAGATGAAAGGGCACTAGCTCCTAGTAAGCTTAACGTGAGTGTCCTCCTGTTTTGCTGAGAGGAGTTAGCTTGGGAAGACAAAGTAATTAAACTGCGTAGTCGGAACGAGTACCTGAACTCAGACCAGAACCCCAAAAGGGGCCGATTGCAACACGCTGGATACATATCGACATCGCTTTGAGCATCTCCTTCCCTCGGTGCTGCTACCGAAGTGGGGGGTGACCTCAGCCCCTCAACGCGTCGGGGAAGGCTGGAGCTGCTCAGGTTGCGGCCGGGCGGGCTCGGGCAAGGCGGCACTGCGGGAGGAGTCCGAGAGAGCCCGGCAGGTGAGCGCCCCAGCACCGCCTGGCGCAGCGGGCCGGGGCCCCGGGCAGGGAGCCGCCCGCGGGCTCTCCGCGCGGTTCCCCCCGCATTTCACGTAGCGCCGAGGAGGACGGACCGGAACGGGAATTGCAAGCCCCGTCCCCGATGCGCGGCGGCGGCAGAACCAGCAGCAGCAGCATCGCCCAGCTCCGGCCCATGGGCCCCGCACCGAGCTGTCGCTCACCGCCTCGCCCGCCGTGGGGAACGGCGCAGAGCCGGCGGATGGCGCACATGGGGC
>VZTZ01020164.1:409948-489456 GCA_013400955.1 Drymodes brunneopygia | reverse complement strand
TGCGAGGGCCGGGCCGGCCGAGGGCGCGGAGCGGGAGCGGCTGCACGTGTGTGCTTGTCCTACCGCCGCGCCGAGAGAAAGTTGTGAGAGCATCTGAGTCCGCCGGGCTGGGCTTCCCCGAAGGGCAAGGGGTGAGCAAGGGCAAGGCTGCCTCTGAAATTAGGAGGACGTGGGATTTTGTGTGCTGCGTTGGTCAGCTGAGGGTGTTGTTGGGCTCTTATTTTCATTGCGAGAAGTGGAGGTTTTGCTGCAACTTTTATTTATCTGCCTGTCTGCAATACTTCTTGAACTGATGTGTGGCTGTAGGTCCGGCTGAAATTGCTTGGGATCCGTGTAGACGTCTTACTGCCGAGATTTTTGTTTCCTCTTCTGTTATAAATTTGACAGAAGTGACTGGCAGTGTTTCTTCTCTTCTGAATATTACTATTGTGACCTGGTGCGGTGACGCTGTGTTTAACTGCTTATCAGACTGATGTCATGAAGAACTTTCAAATACTTTCAGTTCACGGTTTTCTCGATCACTGTTATTAATAAGAGCAGTTGACATAAGCTGTTTCTTACGTGAGTTATTCTTCAGTTTGATGGGTTTATGTATGGCTCATAAATCACAGTATGACCTGCATTAAGTGAAGTTTAGTTTTAGGGAGTTGTTGTAATGCATTTCTTTATAACCCTGTCTGTAATTTACCAAAGCTTGTATTTGTTCTGTTCAACAGTACAATGCTACTACAGGGTAATTTTCAGTGTAATTTAAATATAATATGAATGTTTCATAGATCATTGGTAAGAAATTATGGGATTGTATGATCTTTTAGCTTGTTTACCACTTACATAGCCTTCACGTTAGAGTCTATTAGATGGCATCATTTATCATTTTAGTGTATTGGTAGCCTTCATTTCAAGGGTCATCACCCATGTATGTAATGCACTTTCCACATACTAAACGTGTTTAAGTCAATGACTTCAATTGAGCAATAACATATTTGATTCTTTGTTAATAAGGGTATCCATTACAGAAGTTAGTCCTCCAAAGGGCTAAGTATAACTTTGGTTAATGAAATATGCTGAATATTACTAGAGGAGGAAGTTAAGGATAGCTTCTTAATTTTTGAAGCTTGCTCTATGTTTCCATAGGTTTTAAAATGCAGTAGGTGTCCGGTGCTAAAATTTAGTTGGAAGTAATTTCTGCTGAAAGAAAATTATACATGATCATAAGTGTCTGTCATTAGTTTACAAGGTGCACACTGCAGTCTTTCCAGTTTCTAATTTACTTGGTGACTTAGGAAAGCTAAGGTATTCAATGCAAATAATGATTTCCATGTGTGTTCCATGGCTCTTGATGAAATTTCTAATGTTCAAGAGTGCACTCTGAGTAGAATATGATTTGATAACACTGAAAGGGAACTTTTTGGTTAAAAAAACAAGGGTTCTGGATAAAGTGGTGTAGGAAATAAACAGCTAAGCATATATGAAGGACTAGTGAGGCTTGCTAATGAGACCCTGGAAAGTTTTGCATCCTAAGTTTTCTGAAACAGTCTTTTTACTAGTTTCCTTTTTTCTCCCCCTTTTTTTCCCCCTTCCCTTTTCTCCCGGTCTGAATACTAATTGAGCAGTAATGGGACTGTTTAATGGAAAAACAGTAAAAAGGAGCAGTCAAACTTTGAACCTTACAGCTGACTCTAATGTAATTCTGTTATCATGGTAAGTATTGAAATCATGTTGGCAATGTCATTACCCAGTGAGGATGGAAGGTTGAAGTACAGACAAGTAATGCAATTAGGTAGGTTACTTATGTCTTTTGATGTGCACATTATAACCCAAAATACTTACAAGGAACAGGGATTGAGATACGAGTTTGAGTTCAACTCCCTGAAATATGAAGAAAAATGTAAGACTTCTTTGCGACTACCCTAGAAATGAGGTCATACTAGGAAAGACTGCATTAGAAATAGTATCCTAGTAGAAATGTAACTTCTTTTTCACTATTAAGTAAGTAGCAGATGCAAGAATTTAAACACTAAGCATAGTTATTCTTTGCCCTTGAGGTGTTCAATTTCTTGATACTTAGTGTGACTTAGTACAAGTTTAGAGGTCAGTCCTACTGAAACTGCAGCAGACTTTTCTAAGATCATGGTAGGTTACAAAGGTATGTGTGTAGACTCAGCACATGATGCAAGTGATACACAGTCAGACTGCTGTGGTGTGTCCTGACCATGGGAGAGAGGCAGAGCTGTCTGTGACTTCAATAATTTAGTTACAGGCTGAACTGATTTTGCCCTCATGGGTAAAATGAGGGTCTAGTTGATATTCTGACCTTGACAGTAGTGTTTATAAATGTGCTGATTTGTTTTAAGAACAATTAAATTCATGTTATAGATCATCAGCTGGTTTTGAGGAGATGGCATGGTGAAATGATGTTTTGACTACTTAGAGATTAAGCTTTCCTATTCATTGCTGAAACAAACATCCCAAGACTTCCCTGTGAATGAGGACTCTGTCAGCCTCTCCCAACACCTCAGCTGCTTGCCATAGCACCAGAGTGAAGGAGGGATGGCAGTCTAATGGAGGAGGTATTGATATCCTGACAGCAGTAAGCAGAGAAGCTGTTCCAAAGCAGTCCACAATGCAAAAATAGTCTGCTTCTATCAATGGTAGAACAGTGTCCCCTGGGGACTGTGTCATTTCCAGTGCACTTGTGTTCTTTACTGCTATCTAGAAATTCTAATATGACAAACTAAGTTGACTTTTTTTTTTCCATGAAAATAGTGCTGCAATAAGTTACATAAGAATTGTTTTTCATTGTGCAAATTCTGTTTCTGAGCAGAGAAGCTCTTCCTTAGGAAAAATTAAGAAGTGAGAAAATGATACGACTACGATTTCAGACAACATTAATGGTTTTGATTGCTTTACATTAACTCTATAAGTATTATTAATCTCTATGAACCTTTGTTTGATATAAACTTTATCATGTTTTCACTTGAGAACTTGATAGGTTTGATTTTTGTATTTTGGTTATTGTTATTTACTTTTGGTTTATAATATTGTTTAAAGTGGAGCTTCAAGCATAAAGGTGCATATAAAGGTTCTGAGTTATGTGGTGCAACAAGATTTCCATAAAATATGGTTTGACATAACTGATAGACACAAGGAAAAAAAACATAGGTAGTTTCTAGTTTATTCTTGCTAGACTGCCTTCCATGCTATACTGTGGGAATATGGGAAATTGAGTAGGGTATTATTATTGGCTTTTTAAAAAAAAAAAGTCTTGAAATTCCTTAACACATTATAGCATCCTTGAGTTTTGATTACAGTTTTTACAGTTAGTTTGACTTTGGAGAGGGAGTTTGTTTTTGTTTTGTCATTGAGATATTATATATGTGATATAAGTGTCTTGTCTGGTCTCTTCAATAAAATTCCAAGACCAGGGTGTTTGGATACTTAAGTTATGCTGGTAAAACTTTTAACTTCAGTTTTGTTTTCTATAGAGGAAAAGCAACAACATAGTGCAGCCAGTAGGATGTAATCCTGGTCCTAACCTAGTTATCTCATGGTATCTGAAGTTAGTGCTACTTTGTTTGGCTACAGTAAGGCTTTACCCTTGTCTGTTCATACACTGTCAGTATATGAAGCATAACTTCATGTAAAAGTACCAAATTCCTTGCAGCAGTTTTCCAGCGTAGGTTATGTAGGTATTGTGATACATGTTTCTTTCTGTTCTTATGGGAGGCCAGTGTGGGTGGTGACTTAAAGGAGAGCAGTCTAGCGAAGTAACCCCTAATAAATTTCAACTTCATTTTGTGGTTTTTTTTTTTTTTTTTTTCCATTTGTCACATCCATGCTTCCTGGTATCAAATCTCCTCACTTAAAATTGAATTGAACAGCAGCATCTCTTAGTCACAGATGCTCTGTAATACTTATAGGTGTGCTGCAATGCTTTATGATGTGTAAAGCAGGGGAAGAAGGTAGATTTCTGGCTTCATTTCACATATGCTCTGGCACAGTGAGACGTGCTGCTTAAACCTCCAGACTGAGGCACTTCTGCTGGAGAAACTGGTGATGGTGTTGGATTTATTTTATTTCGGTGCATGCACAGTGTCCAGAACAAAGAGCAAAAGCTGTGCTGTGAGGGGGAAACATTGTTCCATGGGATGGTCGTGGAATGCTCTTTCTGTTGTCTTGTGAAGCCTGTACTTCTATCTGGCTAGCCCCAAGGTAAAACCTTTCTCATGGGATAGTGAGGTATGGATTTAAATGAACTCCTTAGGATAAGGAGAACTTAGTCCTTACAAATCCTAAGTCTTTATTGTAGTTGGCAAACAGGCACAAAATCGACTTACTAAGCCTAGTGGTTATGAAAGCACTGACTTTGTCTTCTGAATCCAGAAAGCAAGTTCAGCCTGAATTCTGTCTTGCAAACAGTCATTGGTTTCTGAAGTCTGTGAAAGAAGTGAAATTTTAAATTTACCCCAGAATGCAATGTTTCCCACTGTTTAGCACGCAGGTGCTGATAATTTTAAATTTTACAGGACAGTTAACTCTGTTAACTCAGTATTGATGCCAGCAAAGTACAAAGCTTGAGTTGGTAAATTCTGTTTCTGGTGCATAAAAGCAGTATCTTGAGAGCAGAACTTTCTCTCCCCCTCCCTTCCCCCCCTTTAACTGTATTTCCCTTGCTTTACTGGTTGATTTCAACAGCTGCAAAATGTTGTACAAAACATGGTTTGGTTAGGACATAAACATGCACCTATGTTCTATTATTACACTGTTAGGACACTGTCAGTTACTTATGTATTTAGTTCCACTATCTCAGTTATTTACTTTTGGTTTCACCAGACTTATGAGGCAAGAGAGTTTTGTTGCTCTTTGGCAGAGGAGTAAATATAGAGCGAGAAACAGGTTCAAGTCTACAGAAGTAGCTGCTTGACTGTTGCTGACATTTATTTGTACTATTTTGGGAGAGTATCTGTCAGACCATAAAAAATACTAATAATATGAAGCCTCACTTTCTCTGCTCAGTTTCTATGCATGTGCTGTTCCAAGCAAGTCCTCCTTTCTCTCCACAGAGCAGCAGCTGGGACCTGGTGTGTTCAATCCTCTTTTACTCTATGGCCCTGTTAATTGCCGTGCTGATTCCTGTGCTGGTGTGTCAGCTGCAAGAGTCCCCATACCTGGCATGACAAAACAGAGCTTAGGGCCTTAAAATGCAGAGCACTGGCAACCTGAGTTTGCCTTTTAGGTGTTTTAAGTCACGCAGTTAACACTTGTGTAATTCAGTTCTTTTACCTAAATTGTTCATGTATAATTTCATTCCCTTGTATATATTTGAGCCTACTGAGGAAAATATCATTTGAATTCTAAAACCTTTGTTACTTTATTGCCCAAAATAGTACTGTATCTTAAAACAGTATGCTTCTGTTGTATTCAGTATACCAGAGGGAGCCCTCCTGTGGTTAATTTAATACCTATCAATTTTCAGGCGTGTTACTAAATAGAGTATATCTTACAGGATGAAATAGACTGGTTTCTATATTTAAATTTCTTTCTATTTAAATCAGCATTTGTAATGCATTTCAACTAATTTATTGTGCAAAGTCATTTTGGATTAATGTAAATCAAAACACAAGATCAGGAAACCTCAGTGCATGCTGACCCTTGGACTTGTAGAAAGAATACTGTGATGCAGGGGATTCCATGGCCTTATTGAAGCTGTGGAGTGAAAAATTGCTCAATTATTAGAGGGGCATACCCAAGCTGTGCTTTGTCCCCTCACTGGGACATGATGCTCAGTTCTTTCCTAAACTTCCTCATCTCCCTGAGCAGGGAATTTGTCTTGTGTTTGGCTGTGAAGAATTGCAGTGGTACTATAGGTACATCTTAGTTTGGAGCCAGACTGCACTGTGTGTGCTGTGTGTGTAGGCAGGTGTCTGTTCACATATAGAAGAAAGAACAATTCATCTTTTCTCTTGTTTTTAATGCTCAGGCAGGTAACTTATGGTCTTTGTTTAGCAATATGCTGATGCACACATTTATAGCAATTGACTGCAACAAAACTATGTGTGTACTAACTATTTTGATGGATTTGGGCCAGGAGCAGACAACCTGGCTAACTGTAAATTAGTCTGAAAAAAATTAATTCAGAGATCAACAAGTTAAATGCAACGCAACTCAGGAATCCCAAGCTAAAAATTCCACATGTATTGTAAATGTTCCTTGTGGTCAAAAGGCCAAATTGTGCTGAAAGAAATAGCAGTCCCATTCTTTTAACGTTTTCTTTAGAGTGTGAAAAGGATTCTTTAGGAGATGGGAACCTTCTGAAGCTTCTTTCTGAGAATTCCAGTGTATCATGTTTTAACCTTGGTGGGCAACTAAGCACAACACCACTGCACTCTCACTCCCATCTCAGTGGGATGGAGGAGAGAATCCAAAGGGTAGAAGTGAGAAAACTCCTGGGTTGAGGTAAAGTTTAATAGGTAAAGCAAAAGCCCCCCACACAAGCAAAAGACAGAATCAATTTGCCATTTCCCTGGGCAGGCAGGTGTTCAGCCTTCTCCAGGAAAGTCAGGCTCCATTGTGCATAACAGTTACCTGAGAAGACAAAATGCCATCACTCCTGTTGTCACCTCTTCCTTCAGTTTTATTGTGACTGTGATGCCATATGGTATAGCATATCCCATTGGTTAATTGTTTTCAGCTGCATCTCCTCCCAACTTCTTGTACATCCCTGGCCTCCTCACTGTCAGAGCAGTACAAGAAGCAGAAAAGACATTGATGCTGTGTAAGCCCTCCTCAGCAACAACAAAATCATCCCTGTGTTATCAGCACCGTTTCCAGCATAAATCCAAAATACAGCCCCCTACCAGCTACTGTGAAGAAAATTAATTTTATCCCATCTGCAATCAGCACATAATGTAATGGATTTTTGAGGTCAAGCTCTGTAATGATTCATTGATTTCAACCTGATTTTGACAGTTGTCACATTTGGAAGGGCTTCACTGTGTGATATACTTATCTGAGTAGTCTTATTGAAAATATGTCTTCAACAGAGAAATCCTTTCCCTCTTCTTTATAAGAAACACCATGGGACAGACCTGCTTGTGGTGGTTTGCTCAAGAGGTAAAGAAGAGGAAGAAATTTATTGCAGGGATTTAACAGGACTTCATGCTTATTTTTCAAATTCTTTACCTTTATTTCCATGATTTTCACACATTTTTCTATGGCATGGCTCCAAGTCTATGCAAACACCCAGTGATTCAAGTCAGCTATTTAATCACCAAACTAATAACAAAGAGAATTGCAGGAAGAAAAATGATGAAGTGTATGTCCAGCTAACATAGAAATATGTAGGCCAAAATATCCCACTCTTTTCTGGATGCTTGTACTCCGCAGGGTCAGAGCTGTCATGTTTCTGTTTGAGGTCATGTTTCACAGGGACAATGTTTCTTTATGCTGTCATTTTAAGATCTCTTGGAAGATACTATTGAAGAAATTTCCTATTATATCTTTCTCTGGTCAAATCCTATTTATTGAACACATCTGCCCTTAGGAAGCAGTCACTAGCTGAAATATGAGACTTTCTAGTCACATGTGGATTTAACAGATAACTATAGCATCCCTTTCCCCACCATCACCTCCAGCTGTTGGTTACCTTCTCATGCCAGAAGTTTTCAGCCAAATTCCTGATGACAGGACACAATTTGACGGATGCTTCATTGGATCATCTGAAACCACCTCCAGAACAGTATAAGCCTGTCTACCAGACTTTCCTCTGAGGAAGCTGAAGAATATTTTTGTGTTGTCTTCAGAGCCATGTGAACAGTCACCCCCATGAGAACTGCAGCAACAAGAAGTTTGGAGATTGGTTCTGTTGGCAGTGCTATGCAGCCTGTCCTATTTGTTTCACCTGAGACCTGCCATGTCCAGTGCAGTTTTCTGTGCATTGCCAGTTGTTGTTTTTTGTTTGTTTCTTTTTAATGCTAAATTTACAGTGCAAATTGGATATAGTAGACAAGAAAATCTGGCCTGGATGACTTAAATGTTTCATTGATCGGTGATAAACCATTGATTATGTGCTTAAGAAGCAATGGCAATTGAACAGTTTTCTTCTTTGCTCTGCAGTGGTTTATGTGATACTGCTAAGAGATTTAGCTAGGCAGAGTAATTATCTAAACTAGGATTTTGTCAGGACACCAGTATTAGTACAAGGTGCTTTAGAAATTGGATTGCTCACTGAAGTGTGTAAGTATAGATTTACCAGACTAACTTAAGGTGCTCATTTGCCTAAAGAAGCATAATTTTTCATACTTGTACTTAGATGCATTTATTTAGAAAATTTTAGCCTATTTACTTATTTTTGCTCTCTGTAAATAGTTTTCTATAAATTAAGTACTAGGAGAAGGCAAGCAAACATTTAGGACAAATAACATTTTATAGCAGTCTGTGATGAGTTTCATTTACAGATGGAGATGGGGAAGAGGAAGCCCTCGTTGTCTCGGTTCAGAGCCATTGCCTGGAAAATACAGGCCTGGCAGTGTTACCTGCTCCTCTACTGTGAGATAAGTATTTTATCCCAAATGTTTTTGCCTCACTGTGATCAAAATCTCCCAATCTTGCATTAGATAAAACAATTTTTTGCCACAGGCAGTCTGTCTTTCTGTCTTGTTATCCACTCCCTGGGCTAAAATTTGCAGTTGTAATGTAACTTTTGGGTGAACTTTGTGTAACTTTGCTGTAACTTTTTGGTTGAGCCCAAGGGGGCAAGGTCAAACAGTGCACGTGGACTAGAGAGGTTTGAGATGTTCCCACCCACAAGAGATAGCTCCAACAGATACTGGCAACTGAAATACCTTCTGCTCTGGTTAACTTCACCCTTGGCCAAACTTAGCTTGTCCCTGGGAAAGCCTGCACAGATGCAGTAGTAATTAGCCAGAGATAACTACTAGATAACTTGAGGAGAAACTGTAAATTGCACCAAATCTAGTGCTGAAGCACCATGCTTCAGTGATTCTCCAGTTCTGAATCATCTGTCTTGAACAGAATTAATACATGGTTTAATGCAATAGTTGACTTTGTTAATATGTAGAGTTGTTTTTTTTTTGATATGAGACCACAATGCCTAATGTGGTTTTTCAGCTTTTATTTTCAACATAGCAGCACACTTTCCATCTCTTGTCTCTTTTTCTCTTTTTTATTTGTTTTTTTCTAGGGGGAGCCCCCCACATTTCAGAGTATTTAATGTTTTTGATATCTCAGTTCCTCGGTAAATTACTGTATTGGACTGAGTTGTGGAAATTTTTTCATTGCTTTTTCTATAGAGCAGTAGTTTCGCATTAGCATGGAGAATGCACTTAAAAGACCCATTAATGCCATCCAACAAGCAGTATACTTCTATTTTTCTCAGACTCTGATAAATGACTATATTTTGAGTTGCATTTGTTATGGTAACAAAATGAATGACAGGCTTGAATGGATGCTGTTTTTGCAAAATTGCTCAATATAAACTAAAGTGACATTCAAATTGCTGCTCAAATTTTACAATTACAACACCAGTATAAAAATGTAAATTCAGAACTTTTATGAGATTGAGCAACAAATTCTCCACTAAAGTTAAAGAATCATTAAAGAGACGCCATAGATGAGAATAAAAAATACATGTGATGGCTCTAAAAATTAGCAGGAAACTAAAAAAATGACATACAAAATCCTGATAACAAAATATTTCTGCACTATATGTAACCTGTGTCTCACATCAAATTAAATCTTTTCCAGCATCCTTGGGCATCCTTGATATAATTCCCAGTAATGGTTAAGCAGTGAAAATTTCTCCAAGCACATGGAGATGCTCCTCCATGGAGGTCAGATTTTATTTTGAGCAATCCTGCTTGAACTGTATAGCCCAAGAGGAGTGTGGTTTTATATATCTATTTTCCCTAAAGTAATCCATTTAAGAAATACAAGCCCAATGTAAATGCAGCCAGAACATACATATTAGCCTATGCTAACATGAAAGTGAAGTTCTGTTCACCAAGCGCTTGTACTAATTGATTTTGAAATCTACCATTTTTAGTAATGTAGACAGACATGCAATGTGAGCAGGAAGAGATTCAGAGGAGAACAGGAAACTTCTGGAATTCCATCAGGGAAAGCAGAAAAGCTGCAGAGGGATGGGAAGTAAATTTGACTAGAAACACAGTCCATTATCGTCTGTAATCTTTCCCTGTCTTCTGGCTCCCTGAGGGGAGGGCGCACCAAGAGCGGTAAAGATGCTGAGATGTTGTTTAAACCATTCTTACACAAAGTGTTGAGAGAAACTATTTAACAAAGAGTTGTTATTAATTTGAGAATTTCTTTCTGTAAAACTGAGGTGGTTTCTCAGCAAAATTCTAAGTGCTGTAGTCCATGTGCAAGACCCTACAATAGTGCAGTTGCTGAAGGTAAAGGTGTTTTCCTTGAAGCAACTTCAGTATGAACATGTAAGAGACATTTTTCTTCAAATGCTCAAGACTTACAACAGATGTCTCCTTCAGAAGCAATGAAGAAAAAATGCATTTTATATTGGGAACAAGGAAATGGAGATGGCATCATGCTAAGCAGCAACCTGCTTCTGCATCTGGAATGGATGTGAATGACAAATGAACATGGGAGATTCTGCTGGTTTCAGCTGAGACAATTTGGAGTAATTGTCTTCATAGTTTCTGGTATGGGACTGTGTTTTGGATTTGTGCTGAACACAGGGTTGATAATATTGAGGTGTTTTAGTTATTGCCAAGCAGGGCTTACACAGAGCCAAAGCCTTTTCTGCCTTTCATTCTGCCACCCTGGGGAGGAAGGTGAAGGTTCAGGGGAGGTTGGGAGGAGACAGCCAGGACAGGTGACCCAAACTGACCAAAGGGATATTCCAGACCATGTGACATCATGCTCAATGTGTAAAGTGGAGGGAAGAAAGAGAAAGAGGAGCAACATTTGGAGTGATGTTTTTTGTCTTCCTGAGTCACCATTACCTGTGATGGGGCCCTGTTCTCCTGGAGATGGCTGAACACCTGCCTGCCCATGGGAAGCAGTGAATTCATTCCTTGTTTTGCTTTGCTTGTGTGTGTGAATTTTGTCTTTTCTATAAACTGTCTTCATCTCAACCCATGAGTTCTCTATTTCTTATCCTTCCAAGTCTCTACCTGATCCCACTGGTGGGGGAGTGAGTGGCTGTGTGGGGCTTGGCTGCTGTTGGCTAGCGTTGGACCACGACCCAGAACAAGGCCAGGACTGTGCACTTCGTAACTCCTTCAAAGGCATAGATTTTGGAAAAACTTGCCCCTTTCTTGTGTTGTGGAAGTGTTTGTTCTGTGGTTTATAAGAGTAAAATCTTTCTGAATTAAGTTCAAAACTAAAATTCAGTAAGACTTGAAACTCTCCTTCAATGCATTTTAAAGAAATTTTTAGTAGAATAGATTCGTCAGAGATATATATGCGTATACATATAAGTAAAAGGAAAAACTCAGAATTCTATCTATGTTCACTTGTGTATGTTTGTTTATGGGCAGAAGGTGAAGAGACCATCTTTGCTTCCTACGGGGAGAGGGAATTTACTTTTCTTAGTGTAACATGCCATCAGTCTTCAGAGGAATGGGACAATTCTGTGAAAAACACTATGCGAATACATGGAGAAGCATATGTTAATGAGTATAAATCAGGTACACTCTACAGTGTCTTTGGCATTTTTAAGTTGGGGTTTTTTTAATAATTTTGGAGTTTTTTCATTTTGTCTCTCATCCCTCTTTAAAAACAGATTGCATGTGGGCTGACTTTATGTTCGGTTTTTGAATAGCCGTAACTTTCAACAATCTACTGAACATTTCTTCCTTCTCTATTATAAGTCTATGAATCTGTAGTAAATAATGATGTTGGCTCATTTAATTTATGCCCTTGATTATTTCCAGTCTTTCCTGTTAGTCATGTCTACTCTTTAGACAGTGGACTGACATACAGATTTTTTATTTAGGAAACCATAGACAAGATTGCTCAAAAAATACCTGCCCAAGGCTGCTGTCCTTATAATACACTTTGCTAATCTCCTGGTCTCCTGATATGTGTGATCAAAAATCAAAAAACTGACCTTCTGTTCCATTTGGTAACCTTCTTCATATCACAGATTAATCTCCAATTTACTGATCTGATTGTTCGAGAGCCCAGCTACTATCTTTTAATGATAGTGGAGAAGCTGCCAGAATGTTAGAATGGAAGTGATAGGAAGGAAACATGTAAGTAATAAAAATATACAGCAAGGAAAATACATCCCATCAAATATATTTCTTGAACTTCTAAGTTGTGTTGCTGTTATGTTTCCTATGCCTTCTCTTTTGTGTTCTAATCTGCATGTCTGGCATACTTTGATATATTACTATTTTTTTAAATGCATACTGACTGCAACCTTGCTTCTCTGTTTTAATTTATTATGGCATATTAGTAAAGTTGCTTTGGAATACCCTGGATTAATGATGCATTTAAACTGTTTTAAAATGACCCTGGGCTAGGTCAATTATTGCAGTAATGCCAGTGAGGAATATTTTATTTTGATTGTAGTAAGCTCTTAGTTTTAACTGCATTGTACAAACATGACCTGTGGGCTTTTAATGTTACAGTGTACTGGAAACACGTGAATAAAGCATGCTTTATATTTGCATGGAGCAAATATAAACTCTCCTTCTTGAGAGGAGATCCTGTCTTCTTTTCTTTGGTTGTAGACAGGGTCACCTTTTCGTGCAAGTGCTCTGCGAATACAGAGCACTTACATGTTTTTGATATAAAGGGAAGGCATGGTGAGGTGTGAGTGCTGCTTATGGCACGTTGGGCATCACTGCAGTCACCCCTTCTATATCCCCCAAGTTTACACAGACTCATGCTACTACACCTGTACTCGCCCTTTCTCTGCAGCCTGAAGGATGTTATTTGTGGTGTGGTGGCAAAACTCTGTGATATTGGTTGTTTCCCAAAACTTCATTTGTAAAAGCAGTGCATTTAATTTTTTCTTGTAAAATTCACATCCGTAATTATTGCAATGTTTATTTTCCTTCTTGGAAGTGTAAAGTGTTACTTGCTGTGTTCTGCTTTAGAATTGAGTTGGAATGAGGGCTTACTACATAATTTTCAAAATGCAGAGATGTGTTTTTTCTCATCCCAAATATGTCTCTATGTTTTAATCTAATCTACTTTTCTGTGCAAAACTGCACTGTAGTTGCTCTACTAGATTCAAAGATGATGGGCAGCTTATGCTGCAGATTTAAAAAACAAACAAACATCAGCTCTATATAACAAAATTTTAGTAACACAATCTTATGTCAATAAAACTGGTATCGACCGGTCTTCAGCGATATTGGACTTCACAGGTTTGGCAGTGCCTGGGAAACTTGACTTGCTTATGAAGTTTTACAAGTAACTTTAGGCTTTGGCTGTCATTTTTTGCTTAATAGGTCCTCTGGAAGAGGACCTGAAAACTGGCTCCAGTCATGGCCTGAAAGTGCACCTATAGCAAACTTTTGGAAATTTGCTTAAAATAAACAGACGATACATCGAGCCACTTGCAGGGCAAAACAAAATGTAAATAAGACCAAAAGTATTCATTCCAATTGCTTCTGAAAAATCACAGGAAGGAAAGTAAAATCCTTTTTATGGTTTGGGGTGCTTGAAAACGAAGGTGTTCCATGCCTAGGAAACTGAGGCATAAAACAATGATCTGTGCATTCAGTGGCCAGTGTTTGGAATTTACATTATAGTGAAGTGGGAAGTTTGGGGTAGAATATAGGCAGAATTTTGCTGCTGTATTTCAGGATCTCTCCATATAATCTTCTTTCTTTGTCTAGCCCTCTAAAGAAAAATGTGGATAAATTATAAAATAATGTTTATGGGGAAGTAAATAATCCTGTGTTTACATATGCAGCAATAACTTTTGACACAGTAATTGCTACTCAGGAAGGAGCTCTTGATGCTTGTATTAGTTTTATGAAAATGTTAGCTTTCATTTCAAAGAGAATAACATTGTTATGACTACTGCGTAAATTCCTTGTGTACTCTCAAATATTGTACAATTCTTGTGCAATCATAATCATCACAGATGGGATAGAAAAGAGAACCTATTAAGGGAGATCGAATGAAGTAGAGGCTTCATTGTTGTATGACTGATGAGAGGTCTGAGATTATGATAGAGGTGCCTGAGAAAAGAGTAACATGGAAAAGATAGGCAGGCATCACTTTATTGACTCTTTCTTTCAATAGAAATAATAGCATCAAATTAAATACTGTACCAGTACCAAAACAAATGGCAGGTGCAGGTTTGTGTACAATAGATTATTAGGCTATGGAGCTTTCTGAACCAGGGATTGTGGATATTAAAAGCTTACATGGCTTTGAGAAACAATTTAATACATTCATGGAGGAAAAATACATTAGGGATAAAGACGGTGCCTCTGGCTTGCAGTGTCCTTGAACCATCAGTTGCTGGAATCTGGAAGGGTATTGTAGGGAAGTGAAGTTGTTTGTTTGCCATGTATTTATATCTTTCTGTAGGATTTGCTGTTGTTTACTGTCAGAAACAGATAATTAGCTGGATGGAGCTGTTTGTGTAACTTAGAAAAGTCATTCTTAAACGAATAATGTGTAAGTTAAAGTTGTCCATAGTAGTTGCTGATGGGAAATCAAGTTGTGGAACAGATGATTTTGAAATAGTTTCTTGATAACAGAGAATGTTCTGGTAAGCCAGCAAGAGCAGTATTGCTGGACAGGTTCAATGTTGCTGCTCCACAATGAATTTGAGGTGTGGCACACTGAGAAAGTACACACCCTAGATTAAGTATAACTGTAATAATATGCATTTGCCTATTATAAATGCATGTCTTGGTGTATGAGTTAATATTTGAGGGAGACTAAAGACACAATTTCAAGATTTGAAACTATTGGCTGCTTACAGGGGCACTTATCTCCATCTTCAGTTGTTTGCTAGCAGTAGGATCCTGGAGTGTTTTGCGTAGTTAGTTAGCATTTAATTTTTATTCAATATTTTCTCTATTTGAAATAATGTTAATTTTTTCCTTCTCAGGTTGAAATTTTGAATATGGGCATGTTGAATATGGTAAAGTGTTGTAAGGAGCATCTTCAGTCTGAGATCTTGGTATTGTTCAGTATGTGTGAGAGCGCTTGGAGGGGTTGTAGGTTTTGATTTCTACTTGTTGTTTAATATTGAAAGGAAATATTTTCTTAAATATATATGTTGCATGCAAAGAGGAGATTATGACCTTATATTCAAATTACTCTGAGGAATGTCTACAGAGCTGTACATTCATTATCCTATAACCTGAACTCTTGAGTACAGATAGATAGATATGAAAGTGATGTAGCCCAGAATCTGGTTGGCTTTCTGCACTATGGGTGCACATTGCTGGCTCGTGGCAAGCTTCTTGGCAACCAGCATCTCCAAATCCTCCTCCTCAGGGCTGCTATCAACTGATTCTCTGCCCAGCCTGTATTTGTACTTGGAATTGCTCTCAAGGTCCGTCTGGATGCACCACACAGGTTGGTGCTGTTGGCAAACTGGCTGAGGGTCAATCCCACTGTCCAAGTTGCCTGCAAAGATGTTAAATGGCACCTTGTCTTGATACTGACCCTTGAGGAATGCTGCTTGTCACCATTTCTCTGTTTGAACATTGAACCCTTGACCACAACTCCACTATCCACCCATCCATCCATTTCTTTAGCCACTGAGTGCTCTATCTGTAAAATATGTATCTCTCCAGTTTAGAGACAAGAATTTCATGCAGGACAGCATGAAATGCTTTGCACAAGTCCAGAACCATTGCATGCTTACTTGCTAAAATCTGCTCCTAGACTGCACTTTTATGTATGGTGTAGAAATTTGCTTAATTTCTGTCTTTATTAAATACCTGCATACTGTGTAGTCCCAGTTTCTACATAAAAAGTTGCAATATGATCCAGTCAACTGTACTGTTGACTAGGTGTTAGGGCTTGAATTTTAGATCTATACAAGTTGTTGTAGAGTATTTAATAAAGATCAGCAGGGTTTTGGAAAAAAATAAACTTCATTGACATAATCCCCATTGCCGGAGTAAAGCTTCTGTTGCCTTCAATGGGAACTGAATTTTGTAATCAGTGCTGTCAGTCACCATCTGGACTGACACAATTTTGCCATAGAGAGTCCGTCTTTTATGGGATGCCATCTGTTAAGCAGTTTCTTCTGACTTGTTTCCAGTATCAACCTTTATACCTTCTTTCATGTTCTCTTTTGTGCTCCAAGCAACCTCTCAAATCCTCATTCTCCCTGCTGTTTTCAAAATATGTTTTTGAACACCGGTGACCATCACAGTGAAGTACCCTAGCAATAATGTCTATTATCCAACCCTGGGTACATCACAGTCATCTGAAGAAAATCTGTTAGCAGGCTAAGGCTTGGAAAGCGTTGATCCCAAACTCTTTTCTCATCTCTACAAGTGATATTTCAAAGAGTGGCTGAGGGAGAAGTTTGAACCACTAACTGCTTTGAGTCTTTGCTGCGGATAAAAGAAATCAGTTAGTATGACAGTTAACCTAATAATAGCTTAAAAAAGTATCAGCTCTTATAGGTTTAAAAATAAGATCAAGTAGCATTAATCTAATGGTATAACTGTTTTTGAAAGGCTTTTACTCAGTAAAGCCAGATTAATGAAGTATTAAAAAAAAGAGTAATTTTGAGCTAATGGCTGCTAACAGTCCTGCACACAGTGTTTTCACCCTGACATAGTTGAAAGCCAACAATGTATTTGGCATTTGATAAGGAAATGGAATAAAAGGGTGAACCCAAAATCTTTCAGTTTGAGAGAGAAAACAAAAGAATATATTAGAAATAATAATTACATATGGGCTGCATCTTCTTAATAAAATAAAGGACAGTAGTTACCATGTGGTTTCACTGATGAATTTTAAATATAATTCATGCATGTTATTAATGCATGGAGGAGATGTGTAAGTCATGCGTGGAGATGTCTATATATTGGAACAGCAGCCTTTCTTTCAAGTGGTTTCAGGGTTGTGATTTTCCAAACAAAATTTGAGTGTACTCTTCTTGGTTTATGAATTTGATTTGAACTGTAAGCAAGGATGATTTAGAGTTTCAAAGAAATTACTTTTATAGTGGTAGCTTTTTTTTGTTTTTGTGTGTGTGTGTATATATCTCTCTAAAAAAACACCCACCAAAGTCTTTCACATTGTGGTTCACCAATAGATAGCCTATGTGTAGAAACAAACAAAGTGATGTGTTCATATTGTATTCATTCTGAGAGGAATAGCCCTGACTATTTTAAAGGGGAGAAAATGTGACAGCAGACAATTGTGTAACAGATAATTCAAATACATTTTACAGGATCAACCTTGCCAACACTTACGATACTGTATTTGCTCATGGTTTTTTTTTTTTTTTTGCATAAAAATTAATAGTAGAACACTGTGTTGGAAAAGTATAATAACTACATTGCAGTCTGATTAGAAACTGACACACAATATCTGTACAGATACTCTCATTTGTTTAAATGTATTGAAATGAGAATAAGTGATATTCTTTCTGAGAAGTTAAGCTGGCATAAGCTTCCTTTTTTCCAAATATGAAATCCATTTCTTGCTGGGAAATAGTGTGCATGACTAAATATTGTCATGGTCCCTGATGACTGAGACTCTCTTCACAACTCTTCAGTTCCTCTGTGATGTCTAGCTTGTTATTTTGTCTTTGTGTGATTAGCTTCCCTTATTTTTAAGATCCATCCAGGAAGTCTTCCTCTGGAAAGCAGTTGAGAATTTCATATAAGAACCAAATGACCAGTGACTATTGTGTGCTGAGCTGTACCTTACAATGATTTCTTGAAGGCTTTTCCCTCTCTGGCAGATGCTCCACAGAGCTGGCTATACACAAGTTTTTTTTCTCCTAGGATAAGATAATTGTATTTATGTTTCATCTCTGAATGTACGGTGTTATTCTTCTACTGTTACTCCTTTAGAGGAAAGAGAAGAAATGAGTCTGACAGAAAACGTAGAGAGGTTTTTCATCCACATTAGTGACACAATGAGGTATTTTTCAGTCTTACATTAAATTTTCAAGGTTACAGGCAATCAATCTGAACTATTTCTGCTGTGGAAAACTGTCTGTTTCCTTCATTTTCCTTTTCCTTCTAACCAGACAAATAGATATGGGAGGAAAAATTATCATTTGAACTTTGTCACTAAATTTACTTGAGGTGTCTTTCTGTGGAACAATAGTAGGTGGGAGCAAGCATGAAAAATCTGGCTGCAGTATATCAGCTTTCGGCAGTTCTGACAGGTTACTACACTCATATTTTTCAAGGCAAAACTTCAGAAGGTCCTCATTTGACTTTTTTTCTGGTCTGTGTTGGAGTTTTTCTGATTCAATTCAAGCACTCTCAGCTGAAAAGCGGAAAGAATTTTAAGTCTGTGAAACCATCCCTGTCCTGTTGTCACCCAGCTGCCTCTCTCTCCCCAGTCAAGTTCCATAGGCTGGGGACTGCCCCCATTCAAGTGGCCTGTGAGCTTGTGATGTGATAACCTATGTAGAAGGAGCACATAAATGATCAGGTTTTCTTTTCAGGTAGTGAAATGTTTATGTTTAAGAAGCTGCTTGAAATTGTAATAAAGCAGTGCATGAGAGTTTTCCACACAGAAAGATATCTTGTTGCTTCCGACTTTGTTGGCTGTCTCAGAGTGATCTCTTGAAGTGCATTTTATCAGTATGGGGGCTTTCATTGTACTTATTTGGAGGCACAGTTCCATAATTTTATCACTTTTCTTAGACCAGGTGCTGAGCAGTGTAGAGCCATGAATCAGTCTTCCTGCAAAAGCAGCTGATTTCAAACACCTATGATATGGTGATCATTTATACATGTAGTCATAATGGGATTGTAAAAAGACAAGTCATTTGGTAGTGGGGGATCATAGGGATCATATCTAGAGCTGAATGAGCTTCTTTATGTACTTTAGTAATGTGCTGTGTCTTAGAAGTTCTCTGAGACAGAGGTTTCCCAAGGAAAGTTCCCCACTTTTTAAAAAGTCACTTGAAAAATCTAGGCAGTATTAGGAGCTAGGTAAAAAAAATTCTACTTAATTTTACTATGTAAACTTTTTAATAAATATTACTTATCTTTTGTTTGTAACTACTAGCTTTTATTTGTAACTTTTTGTTCTTTTCACTTTATTTACAGTGAATAATCACAGTATATTTACAAAATATGAACTTCTGTGTTGGGCAAATTATTTTTTTTATTTGTCTTATCAGCATCAGCTTCTCTCCAGCTCTGTCTAGTATGAGGTGTTAGAAAGTATTTTTTTTTTATTCTTTTTGGTTCCCGTGATGGATGGTTATGGAATATCATGCTCACAGGGAAAATTATTTCTTCCTAATCCTTGTCAGTTAGTAGTTGGCTTATTTCCTCTAGTCTGAAGACTTCTAGCCCATATTTTAGTTCATACAGTACTTCATTTTGGTTGACTTCAAATTTTGTTCATTACTGACTCCTACTTTGGCAATGTTATTATTCTTTATTGTCTGCACTTGGACAAAATCAGTCAAGAGGCCATCATTCTAACAGAAAACTGTGATTGATTGCTTTAAAAATAAATGATACTTGCACTGACACCAGAGAGGAAAAACATTCATTAAAACTCATGTTGGAGAACTCTCATCACTCTTTTACTATTGCATTTGACATTGCCTGAAAGACTGTTATATATTATGTTTATTTTTAGAGACTATTGTTCTCTTTAAATCTGCTCTACAACTTGAGGAAAGCAGTAATGCTTTTGAACAGAACTTAAACTTCCAGAAGCAAGACATTGCATCTTTCTGTTGCAGTAAGGGGCTATTTCATGAAATATCTCTTTTAAATAAGTTTGACTTCGGCAGGGAAAAAGCCTGCAAAATATAAGGGAATCAGAGGCTGCTTTAGGGCATACAGATTGAAAACCTGTGCGCCTTTTCTCAAGAAAATAATAACATTTGTCAGTCAGACCTTCAGCACATCATGCTTATTTTAGTAATTTCTTTAGAAGTGCTGAAAAAGCAAACTACTTTCATTTAGTTTACGTTTTTACCCCGAAATTGATCAACTCTGCTGCTCAATATCCTGCTCATGTACAGAGCTTATACAAAATTAACACTGTATTACACAAGAAAGACATCGTCCTTGCTGGAAGGAGAGCACAGGAGGCCACTAATTTGATCAGAGGGCTGGGACACCTCTCCTATGAAGACAGGATGAGAGAGTTTGGGCTGTTGAGCCTCGTGAAGAGAAGGCTTCAGGGAGACATTATGGCACCTTCCAGTACCTAGAGGAGGCCTACAAGAGAGCTGGAGAGACTGTTCACAAGGGTGTGTAGGGACAGAACAAGTGGGAATGGCTTCAGAGTGAAGAAGGATAGATTTGTGTTACACATTAATTCCTAATAATACACATGTTTCCTGTGAGGGTGATGAGACCCTGTAACAGGTTGCCCAGAGAAGCTGTGGACTCCCCATCCCTGGAGATGTTTAAGGCCAGACTGGATGAGGCTTTGAGCAGCCTGGTCTAGCGGGAGGCATCCCTGCTCGTGGCAGTGGCGTTGGAATGAGATGATCTTTAAGGTCCATTCCAACCCAACTGTTCTGAGATTCTATGATAATCACACAATTGGAAAGGCAAATATCCTTTCAGTGTTAAATTGTTAAATGAATTGAAATATGTTTCAGTTCCTTTTTTAAGGAGTTTAATCTAAACCAATTAGAAAATTACAAATTATTTTGTTTTTATCATAGACCAAAGCTAAAATACAGCCAGTTTCAGTTACAGCATATTTAAATACACTGGGAAAAGATATAATATAACCAGACAAATTGTAGACAACAGTTTTCCTGTATTTTTCAGACTGGTAAACAGATTCAGGGAAAACCACACATTTTGGGTGTGCTTGCCTCAGTTTCTTTGTCCTCCTCGGTGTTTTGATAACTAATTAATTTGCAGGGAAAAAATACTACCTTAAAAAATGCACTAGCTATTGCAGTGGCTTTATTTCTCCTTTCAGGTTCCTTGGTGGTTTATCCCATACCGTAGACATTAAATGGACTACAGAGTTGTGGTTTTCAGGGGCTGTGACTTCACCCTTTAAATCCTTTCATTTCAGTCCTCAAGACTGACTTTTGGTCAAGTGACACAGAACACATCATCCTATTTACCTGTAAAACACACCAGGCTTCTCCTCTCTCCCATCAATACCAGAGCATCATGTCTTGCTTTCACCTGAAATGAACATTTGTAGGGAAAAAGAGGTTCGTGACTAAATAAAAATTCAGAAAGTAAAGCTGTCATTATATATTCTACATTGCTGAAACAGATAACACATTAAAACAGCTGCTAAATTACCTGTAATGAACATCCACACAATAGAAGACATTCTGCATACTGATGAAGTTGTGATTAACACCTATTAACAGGATGGAATTTTTCAATGAAAAAGTAAAGATGATTCAGTGCTATATTCAGAAAGAATTTCTGTCTGTGAAGTTTTCTGATTTTGGGCATAGTATTTTTAGATTGTTGTTGGAAATCTGCTAATGGTTTGAAAACATGCCTTGAAAAACTGTGTTCATAGCTACTAAGAAAAGGAGATGTGTTGCAAAATGATGCTTTAATGCGAAAAAGTAGTGAGTCCACCTTTCTTGCTTTTCCTCCCACCCCCACTCTGTCCCTGCTTCTGAGTTAAACAATCAGGATTAAACCATCAGAGGTTTTTTTTTGGCATGTCAGGTCTCAAATTTCCAATGAACTGTCTGTGTAGATTGTTTCTTTCTGTCTTTCCTTGTTTTATTCTGCATTCAAGCTCTATAAAATTTGCTGTAGTAACCTATTATAGAAGGATACAGAAATTACTGTAATACTAACCCTTGTTATTACCCCTGGAATAATATAGAGAGAGTACATGGGCTTCTCTGTAGAATAGTTAGGTTTTAGGTTTTTTTAAATGCCCCCAAAATCTAAGGTGATAAGCAGGGACAATGCATAGACTATTCCAATGACTTCCCAAATAGGACGTGGGACTTCATGGCACAAGTCAGCCTTGAAACCTTCCTTGGGTTTTAACCAGCTGGGAACCCTAGGGTGGTGTCTTGGCTCTGGTAATGCCATAGAGAGCTATGATGATGATTCTGTGAAATCCACCTTTGGAATTTCTGAGTTTGTAAGGCTTGATGTGAAAAGAGGTCTGACTGTTCAGAGTGCTGGGCTTTGCAACACTTAGTGCTTAAGGCAAGTTCAAAGTGATCCAGAAGCCTGTTTCACTCTCAGGGTTAAATGTCTTGATCACAAGCTTACTTGTGACCCATATGACTTAAAGAGCAGGGGAATGAGCCTCCATGCAAGTAGCTGGAAAAAATGCTGCTCGGTGGTGCTCAGCATGTGATTCCTTCATGACATCCTTCTTAAGAAGCCAAGCTGAGGGAAGATGTTGACAGCTTTCCTCAGTGGTGACCCTGGAACAGTATTTTAACATCCTTTATGTAGAGGAGATGTAGTGGCAGAGGTTTTCTGTCTTTTTTTCCTTAGCATTTTTCTCTCAGACATTAACATAGCAATGAGAGCATGTGTAGGTTCAGGTTCAGTTCCTTCCTTTGCCTGAAGGGAGCTAAGGGTCAGTTTTCATCTCTCTGGAGAGAGAAACTACCAAATTTCAGGCAATTTTAAGGTAAGAATACTCACTTTCCTCCCTTCTGAGTGCACACATGAACAGAATTCATCATTTGTTGGTTATCACCCAGGGACAGTACATTATTTGTCTTGTCTCTCAAATGGCTTAACTTTCATTTAGCTCAGTATCCATGTTACCTAAGTGGTTGAGGAAAGAGGGGTTACTGATCAACTTCCACACTGGGCATGGGAGTGAGGGGTTCAGTGCAGCTGGGTTAGTTGCTGAGCAGTCCCAGAGGTAGGTGGGTTTCTGAACTAAGGAAGCCTGCAGATGAGCTCAGCCTATTTCACATCAGTTCTGGAAATATGGTATCAAATCTCTTAGGCTGGCAACAGAAAATTTAGCTTGCCCTCAGGGTTCTGTGAAATAGTAGGTATCAACAAAGCCTGTCCTAAAACACCCTGACTGTGTTCTGCTGAGACATCTTGTGTCAAGAGTTCCTGGTTACTTCTCTTTCTTGCAATGTGTTTTGTCAGATACTTTTTTAGACTCATTCATTGACAAAAAAGGGCTTGTCAAATCTTGTCATCATGGTTTAGAAAAGGAAAAAACTTAGTAATTTATTTGAAGATTAGTCAGTGTCTGTGATAGTCTGCTGTGTTCTGCCAGCAGCGTAGCATTGTCGGCCAAGTTTGGTCTTTGTTTCATCTATGTAATCCCCTCCAATGCCAACAGAGGCATGCCACTGTAGCTAAGAAGAATAACTTGAGCCAGAAAATGTAAAATCATAAGTCACATACAGAGAGCTATTACAGCAATTTTTTTCATCATTAAATACTATAGAAATTTGTTTTGGTTGATCTAAGAATGCAGCCTTTTAAAAATTTTATTTTAATTTTTTTATTCCTTGGGACATGACAACTGGCAGAACTCATGTGGCTCTGATAAGACTTTGGAGAGAACTAACTTGGGCTTTGGGCTTTTTTGGTGTATACATCTGTCACTAACATTGAAGCTCAGAAACTGGAAAAATGTGTTTTATTAAGTTAGAAATATCTGAAATGTTTATAAGGGACAGGGAAGAGCTGCGTCTGATGTTAAGTTATTAGACAGAATTTTATTGATGTAGTCTTTACATTTTTTTTATAGATAGATATTTTAAAGGTACAAAGAAAAAATATTCCCTGAAGTCAGTAGGCATCCATGTTAAAGGAGGACAAGTTGAACTTATAAATAAATGTCCAGAGTTGTATGAATGTTGATGTTTTGTAGGACTTCAATGATTTTAAAACTTGGAAGTCCCTATTTTATACCTGTACAATCCCTTAAAGAGGCAAAGAGCATAATGCGGTGCACTTAAAAGCGTGCAGCTATTTTAATGCTACCAGGATGTATCACACAGTCTGAACTGTGTAGAATCTCCTGCCTCTTGTTTGTATGAGGTTGTTTCCCTTGCACTGGACCAGGGCAGGACCCTGATGACCCCTAAAGTCTTGGTAGCTAGAATCTTATTGAGATTGTTGTGAGGTTACTCAGGGAGAAAATTGGAAAAGTGGTGGTGAGGCCACACCTTAAATGCTGTGTTCAATTTTGGGCCCCTCACTACAAAAAAGAGATCCTGAGGCACTGGAATGTATATAGAAAAGGGCAACACAGCTGGTGAAGGATCTGGAGCACAAGCCTTATGAGAAGTGACTGAGGGAGCTGGGGGTGTTTAGCCTGGAGAAAAGGAGGCTCAGGGGACTGCACGGTTTAGTGGGGACAGTGACCACCGGCTGTTTTGAAAGACTTGAGTGTAGCTAAGGCTGCCTGTCCCCGCAGAGGCCAATTAATCTCTGAGCAGTGCCCTGGGCTTTAGCTGCTAGGCTTATATCATTAACCTACAATGGGAACAGTTTCAGAAATGGAATGACAGGATTCGTATCTTCTACGTAACTACTTTGGTAGTACTTGAAGGAACAATCTTGAAGTGTCATCACTTCTACAGATAGATACATTGAAATGTAATAAAGTTTCAGACCAAGCATAGAAACCAAATATGTCATCGAGGTTACTGTTTAAGTTAACTATTTTCTGCTTAGAATCTGAATAACATGCAATAAAGCAGTGTAGTTGTTCGGAAAACAGTGTAAAGCAATGAAATATGAGATTGATCCACCAAATGTAGGTAAGCATATTGCAGAGAAAGTGATTGATTTGGGGATTTTTAATGCTTTCAAGTTCAGTTTTCAAGGTGACTTTACATTATTGAAACTTTTCTATCATTTTTGAAGGACTAAAGGATTCAATATTTGTGTGCTGTGGGGGTTTGAGATTTTTTTTTGTCGTTTCATTTTTGCTTTAGTCTGCATTTTAAGCATAAAGGACCAATTTTCCTGTGTGCTGTTTGGATTTTGGTTTGATTTGGTTTTTAACCTTGTGTTGTCACTTTCGTGCTTTTAAGGTGCTATCAAAATGGAACAACAGTTTTTCACATCTGCTTTGCTCTTGATTCAGTAGGTATAAATCTTAACATACAGTACATACTGTGGTCTTATTTTTCATTCTTGACCAGAATTTTTTTTCTTTTTTTTTTTTTTAATGGAAAATAGACCAACTTTAAGTATTTTTCTATTTATTGCTGTAGGGAGTTGCCAGATAAATGTTAACTTGTTTATAACTGTAGTGGTAGGCCTTTGCTTTTGCTCACATGAAAACTCATACATTTTAAAAATAAATACAATCCAGTCTGATCTAGGCATAGTTTCTTATGTTTGTTTTTGTAATGAAATAAACATGATGTGGAAATACACACCATCAGCTTTTCATTTCTATGCCATGATTTCATATATAGACATTTTGTCTGTTTCCACTTTGTGCTGACAAAACCAGAGCTATTAAAGACCAAGTACAGACTGAATTCCCAGAGATTTTATCAAATCTGAGGAATTTGATAAATTCAGATATTGCTGTTAAAACCCAACACAGTAGTGTTAGTTTTCATTTTTAAAATCCTCTTAATCCTTTTGTAAGGATAATTGGAAGTATTGCAATACTTTTTCTTCCTGTAGTATCTGACTCTTTAGACAGACTAACCCTGAAATGTTACTCACGGTGTTACCTTTTGGAAGACAGCAGCTGGTATTCTCCTCTCTCCTACAGACTATGACAGTCTCTTGCCATATTGAGGTATTGTGCCTCTTGTTTTCAGAGGGATTTGGCTAGTCCATGAGTCTTCTGCTCTGGTGTCTGTCACCTCTTTGTAGCAGTAATCCCTCTACACCCATCTGTGCAGAAGTAAGAGGTTATTCAGGTACAGGAGTGAAAAGGAAACAAAATAGCAAATTGGATTGAGTGTAATTCCCAAATTAATGTGAAATGAAAAAAATATACCGGATAAAGAAACCTGTCTGGTGGAGAAGAGGACAGAAGGGGAGGGGATGCTGCTTAGAGCGGACTTGGGTAGATCCTAATTTTGGTCCTTAACATGTCAGTAGTTTGCAACAAAAATAAAGGGTGGGAGGAACACCACCTCTGTCTACAGCCAAATATACTCCTTGTTCTTGAAAAAAGAATGTATTATCCCACAGACCTTGTAGAAAAAAGTATAATTATCTATTTCTGCTTTGGAGGGTAGCTTCTGAGCTGTATGCACACCCATGACTTGTAGAAATTGTAAACAAAATTGTATATTTCAGGAAGCCAAAGTGAATTCACTACATTGCTATTGCTGATTGACTAGAAAAGTATATAAAGGATACAGAAAACTCATTATTTTAGGCCTTTTGTATTACCACACAATGCAAGACAATAAATTAATCAAAATAGTTCTGAGGAAAGTCCAAGACCTGCATTTACCTGTTTGGAATGTATTTTCTAATGTAATTCTGTGTTGCCAAAGCAGCTTATTCTACTGGATTTTCGTGTGAAAAAAAGAAGTCATTATTTGTTGAGCTAGATACGATATGAAATAAAAGCCCACACATATTAGTTTAACTTGTTTTATAATTTCATGTTTTAATATAAAGTCAGAATTTATGCAACTGAAATTAGTAGCTAAAGTTTTGCTTATCCTTAGTGATTTTATGTACTTGTTTCTTCATGGTTTTTTTTCCTCTTCTAATTTTGTAATGAAGTTGACACCTTTAGAGAAAGTTACACCATTCCCCCTTGTCCTATTGCTACCCTTGTGAAAAGTCCCTCTCCAACTCTCTTGTAGGCTCCCTTCAGATACTGAAGGGAGGCTGCAGTTAGGTCACCTGGAAGCCTTTCTTCCAGTTTGAACAATCCCAATTCTCTCAGCCTTTCCTCACAGGAGAGGTGCTCCTTCCCTCTGATTATCTTGGTGGCCTCCTCTGGCCTCACTCCAACAGGTCCATGTCCTTCCTGTGCTGGGGCCCCAGAGCTGGATGCAGCACTGCAGGTGGGGTCTCACCAGAGTGAAGCAGAGGGACAGAATCCCCTCCCTCACCCTGCTGGCCACACTGCTTTGGATACAGCCTGGGACATGTTTGGCTTTCCTGGCTGCAAGTGCACATGGCTGGGTCATGTCCAGCCTCTCATCCACCAACACCCCCAAGTCCTTCTTGGCAGGGCTGCTCTCCATCTGTTCATCTCCAGCCTGTGTTGGTACATAGAAATATGTGCACACAAATACATATATATTTATTCCTATTGAAATGGAATTCAGTGGCTCTACAAACACTTAACCATATGCATGGGTTTCCATATGATCAGTCTAAAGGACTTCCTTTGTTGAATTTATGACTTGAGTGAAAGATGGATCAAAAGGGGCATAAAGACCTGTAAACCTTGCTGAATGTAATTTCCAACACAACTATTCAGAGCCATTTTGTTTCACATTTTCTCAGAGTTTAAAATAATAATAAAGCAATTAAGATGTCTCTGTCCTTCCCTTCAATCTAGCCCAAATTTCTGAACTCGAGTTCTGTTTGCTCAGCTTGACTCACTGGTCATTAAAGCTTCATGAAACATGAAAAGCATTTGGGAAAGGTCTCCATGGGGTAATTTGAAATTAACCTATGTAAACTACAGATTACTTATTTTACATTGCAGATTTTGGGGATTTTACTGATTATGAGGCTGCAGACTTGTGGCTGCACCTACAGTTCTGAGTAGATAATACTTTGGAAATATGCCAATAAAATGATGCACTGATTAAAATCAGTTACTGATTTATATAATTTATACAGGTTTTTTATTGCTTTAGTGTTGAATGTTTTCTTTATTCTACTTGTCTCAAAATAAAAAAATTGTTTCCTGTTACGTATGTATTGGGCAGGTGGCAAAAGGCATTTTTAAGCCATGGTCCAGGGTACTTCACAACTGCCTCTAGAAAAAAAAACTAGAATAATTTAGATTGACTTCCAGTGATTATGTTTTACTGAGTTAATGAAAAATGAGTTTCATAGGATCTGCACAAATGTGGGATTTCAACAATCCCTCCTCTTGTTTTTTGTATTTTTCTGTGTTTTAATAAAATGATTTGCAAGTGTTGAATCCTAGATTTAACAGTCTGAGCTTCTGGTGTTTAGCTGGGAATTAACTAATTTCATTGGCATCTGACAACTCAGTGTAATCACTGGTACTTTTAAGTGTTAATTTTGTTAGGTGTCACCCTGGCTATGGATGATTCCTGTACTGTTCTAATGGAAATAGTTGTGCTGACGGTGTTTTGGTGCAAGCCTAACTCAGTCCTATAGTTATGGGTTGTTCTGAAGATAGAAATTCTCTTTTACAAGCAGGAAGTTAGCTGTCAGGAGCATGGCTTTGATGAGAAAGTGCTGACTCAATAACTCAGCTATTGACCAGCTCGTGGAGAAAGAGAAGGTGTGTGTGTGTCTTGTGGCCTCCCTGTTACTCCCTACCAGCTGGCTGAGGTGACAAGGAGCAGCGGGGTTTGGGGGCATTAATCCACAGTGTGTCATCAACTGTGCATAAGTGGTGGAAAGCAGGATTTCTATCTATTTCTGTCTGTTGCTATCCATGAAGGTGTTTGGAGTATGTGCAAAGGTGTGCCGAGCAAGGGAAACATCTGAAGTTAATCACACGCACCAGTCAAGGTCATTTAAATCAGGTGTGAAATATCAGCACTGATGATCAGCAACATGTGAATTGCCTTTCTGCAGGCAATACAGTAGTTGGTGATACATAAACCCCACTTCAAATAAAACAAATTCTTTCTAGAATGCAGGAGCTTGGGCTAGCCCATAAGTGCACTTCTGTTGGAAGACAATAAATATTTGTACAGAAGCATTTCATTAAATGGGTCCTGAGTGGGTTAAATTTGCAGTTTTTACAGGCTTCTCCTTTTTAAGTATAACAGCACTGAATGCATTTTGCACATATCAATGTATTGTCACTTCATGTTTACTTTCTAAACAAAATCTTCTTCCTGAAAATTAATCAGCATTGGGGACTAAGTCTTGAACTCTGCTCTATAGCTTGAAATTATCCTGGCACTACAAAGAAATTTTTAAATTGTCTTAATTGGACCCATGTAATTTTTTGTTTTGCTGTGATTCTACATCAGTGCTTAAGAGCTCATCACTGGCATGGCCCTCACCTGGTGGAGAGTTGTAATGGTTTAATCACTGCCAACAGAATAATGCACTTAAATTGGAAGATGCAGATGCAGTTGGGACAGAATAATGAGTGAGTTCCTCAATTGTGTAGACAGTAGCAGCACAGTTGACTTGAGCAGACCTGTGCCTTTATACATCAATTGCGAATTTGACTCAAACCCTGACTAATGATCTCATTTAACTCCTGTGACTCAGAAATATGACATTTTTCCCTAACTATAACTTAAAGGGCAAGCTGTATTTAAGCAGATTTAATTAACCTGTCTAAATTTAATCATCAGACTAATAGGTATTCCTGTTCACTTAGGAATGAGACAGAATCATTGTATTTTCTAATTAAGAACTAAACTTAAGGCTGTGTGCCCATTTGAAATATGCAGTGTTTGGATTGGAAGGGGAGATTTGGAAAGAAAGAGCAGGTTATGTGAACACTTAATAGAAATGGATTTGGTGAGGAAGGAGACATAGGCATTGCTGGTCATTAGTCCAAGATAACAACAAATAGATTAGAGAATATGCTTTTATTTCATGTATTTTGCAGTGGTCTTGTGTGAGGGTTTGCACACCTGGTTCAAATTTACATCTCATTTGTTTTCCTTTGTTTTCCTTGCAAGAACTGAAGCTGTGCAAGATTGGGTTTATTTCTTTCAAGAGAGCTCTGGTTCATCTCACCTCCATCTCCAGCTTAAATAAAGCATTTGTGATGCTTTCTTAAAGCACATGTGATTTTTGTTGCCATCTTCCCTGCTGGCCTTTGTTTTCTTTCCCTATTCCCCCCAGTTCCTGTGCCTGACAGCTCAGGGTCTCATTTTCTCCTCTACTGAACTTACACCTGCTTCAATGCCCTTATGTGTTTTACCAATTTCAGAGCTTCCATGGCATTTCTCTGCATCATAGAAAAAGTCTCTCTTTGCTTCCCTCCCCTAGGGATCTTTGTTAGCCCTTCAATTCCATCTGAAGTACTGTTGTCTCTTTCTTTCTCACCCTGTCCCCAAAACCATCATCATCTGCTCTGTGAGCTAAAGTGACATCGGAAATGCTGTCTCTGTCTTGCTCCTGGTTGTTTTTGGGTCATTTCTTTGCCCCTGGTTCACTCTGTGTGCTCTGACCTTGTTACAGCTACTCCTCTTCCTACTGTCACTGCTCTCCAGGATGCTCTGGAACTACTAGAAAGGATATTTAGGACAATACAGATTAGGCACATGAGCAAACCTTGGTGATGCTGTTCCTTTATAGGCTGATCATAATCGTCCTGATCCGAAAAGTACGCTGTCTTTGACCTCGATTGTCACTACCTCTTACATTTGCATTTTTGTTACATTAAGCCAATCTGAATTTCTGCTTTTTAGAGCCACTTTTGCTTTGGGTCCTTGTTTGCCATGGAGCAGTGGGAGGACTTCTCTGTTCTCTTCATTTCTCTCAGCTGATGAGATGGATTTTATTGTACTGAAATTTGCTGTATTGAGGGGTTTCTAGAGAATATATTCTTTACAGTTTGTTAGCAACTGAAAAAGTAGGAATTTAAATGAGTTTTAAAATAGTGAATAATCCTGTACCCTTCTCATTCTCTGTATCTTTAATGATCTGTAGGGATTTTCAACATCTCTGTCTTTTCTCCTCAGTCATTATCTTCCCAAGCTGGAGAATCCCAGTCGTTTTATTCTTGCCTTTTCAGAAGGAAAGTTGTGTGCTTGTGATCATCTGTTCCCAGTGCTACTGTAGTTTATGAAATTTCATGCATCCTTCAAAATGTAGTTAGACCTTGATTTACACAGCAGCAAAGTACTGTTCGTTTATTACCTTTCTAGTAATCCCTGGCATTCTGCGTTCTTGAATACCTGCTGAGCACTGTCTGTAGTGTGTACTTCACTTTTCTCTGATGCGTATGATTTATAATTCTGGGCAATAACTGAAGAGAATGTGCTAGTGCACTGACAGTTTCAGGTAGGTAAAAATGCAAAGCATAGAATTTGGGTAAAATGCTGCAATTAATTGACTGGTATAACTCTGAGTTATTATATATATGTCTATCTATTTCTATATATATATGTCAGGTAATGAATTAGAGATGGCTGTGATGGAAGTGTTGAGAAGACTGATGCATCAAGTCAGTTCTAAACTTTAATTTTAAACTTTACTAAACTGGACAAACACTAACAGCACACTGCCTGTTAAAAGTTTCTTGTACATTATGAATCTTTGTCACTGTGTTCACAGTAGTCAGCCCTTAAAGTGTGGCTTCTGTGTAAGTTGGGGGTATACAACACAACAGGGCTGGTGGACCAGGAGATGACAAATGCTGCTTGCACAAACATTCTTAGTGTGAGCCAAGACAGCTTTGGGTTTTCCCACCTTTTCATTCCACTCTTTGACTTTTCACAGCAGGTCTGGAGGAAGTTTTCATTTCTCACTCTGAATCATAAAGAGGTGCTTGTCAGAGGGAAATGCTGGGACAAGCTGGGCAGCTCGGAAGAGCTCTCAGGAACTCAGATGCAGCTGATCTTTGCATCGTTGTGACCTTACCCTGTTGGTGGCACCATGGCTAGAAAGATTCTCTTATGCTTTGGAGTTATGTGGGTCCTTATGGAGCTCTGCTGGGTTAGTGGTAGATCATATGAATCAATTGACCCAAAATCACAGAGAGAAGTTCTCTCTGTGTTGGGAACATCAGCTTGCAACTCAGCACTCATTTAAGGCCAGCAGGCACTGGCTGTATGGTTTGTGGTGGCCAGTATTAACTTTCTCTGCAATAATGGCTGTTACCCCTGGAAAATTTTTGCTAATATCAAGTTTCTGAGATTTAACAACATGAAAAAGCACCCCACTGAATTACTGGTACATTACAATTGTTAGAAGAATTTTGGTTGCGGTTAAGAACCAAAATTAAAAAAGCCAAACCCAAGGCGTGACTGATCTTCAGTTACTGCAGCTTGTTGTAGTTTAAAGCTAATGAAGCTATAAAAGTTTATACTGGCTGAGAAACTCCTTAATTTTTAAAAGTACATCCACAGCATTAGATTCTGTATATATGGCCTTTCAGCAGCCAGGAATAAGAATAGTGTAAATTGATTCTCTGTACAAAACAAGTAAAACCTGCTCAGTGGGAATTCTGAATGTGAAAGCATTTTGAAAACTCCCATTTAAAGTTGTATTTTTTTAATATCTGTTTCATTATGCATCTTTACGAAGCCATTAATGATATGCATGTGCAGCCATTTTCAAACTCCTTTAGTACTGTGAAATTTGTATTTAGATACTTGTGTGTAGAGCTTATCTGTAGCTTATTCTGATTATAGTGTAAATTTTGTTCTTGGCATCAGAATTATTCTGGGAAGGGAGAGTTACCTGCTTTCTACAAATACTATTAATTCTATTAATACTGTTCTTGTTTTCCACCTTTTCCCCAATAGTCACATAGCATAAGCTCCACAGCACCTCTACATTGTTATCACAAATGTTTGCAAAAAATTGCTAGTATGGAAGTACATCTGAAAATTACATGCATGAATTTTCTGTTCATGACGATGATAAACTGCTAGAACTGTGTCATACTAATAATTTCATTGCAAAGTTGTGATGCGTCATAACTATGAAGAACTTAATTTTCTTGTGAAGTAAGGGACTAGAAATTGAAATGAAATTGTTTTCTACAGTCATGTAAGGTGTTTAGTCTCTAACTTCTTTCAAAAAGAGCTCATTGCCTGCATGTGTCAGTTGAAAACAGAACAAACCTAGTCTCATGACATTATTAAATAATTGCAATCTGCTGATGTGATTCTGTAGGAAAAAGATGTGTGTGACTGCAGTTTTATAAGGACAGGGTAATGGAAGTGCTTCCACAACCTTACACATTGCTGAGAATACTGTATTCCTGAATGGTGAATGTAAACACATTCCTGGGTGACCAGAAGAGGGGAGATGGAATCCGCGGGTAGAAATAAAAAGATCATCTTGTGTTTTGTCATTGAGGAAAATGAAAAAAGAACCACAGCAAAAACACCACAACTCACCTGCAAACATGCAGCACAGCTGCAGACTCCAGAAATTTACAAATCGCTTAGGAACAGATCAAGTTGAAAATGTGAAGGAATATAAACATCATGCACAAAGTCTGTCACAGCAATAATGAAGGGGTGAAGAATCCTTGAAGACTATGTTTGACTAGTTTATGAAGTAGACTAAGCAGTTTTTGAAGTAATAGGCAGCAGGAGTCAGTGTCCTCAGTGTTTCCTTGCTGTTTCTCGCCTGCAAAATAACTCGGTTTTTTTGAAGACACACTCCAAATATACTCCAAAAAGTAGAGAGATCACAAATTTTAAAGGACTAATTTATTTGATATTAAAGATTTGAGTTGGACAACAACTCAAAATACAAATGAGTCATATTTTTGAATGACTTTCTAAATCAGTGTTTTGGAGCTTTGTATTGTAATCCTCTGGATGCTTCCAACGCTGCAGTGTTCTGGAAATTCAGAGTGTCAGTCCCTTGCTTGGTTGTACTTTCTTTCATTTCTGATTTGGCTTGATTTAATTATGTTAGGTTTCTTTGAAACTGCCAAGTTACTCTGTGTGATAATACAGGTCTCTTATGCATAGGGGGTTGCAGACTTTGCATAAATATTCAAAAAGGGAATTTTAATAGGCAGATTTACTATGCGTACTGGGAACAATAATTTACAACCTAATACCAACCAACTGTGTTTCAAGACACAACTAGTGAATTAGGTGTCAGCGCTTGCATATTTCAGTGATGGTTATATACTTTTTAAGAAGTCTTCTAAGCTCCTACATGCTGTTTAAATACTTAATTATTACAGGAAATCTGCCTCCTGATTTTTAAATCTATTCACTGTCATTAAGAAAAGTTGGAAAAGAGGAGGGCAGTTTGCTAGAAGTCTAAATCACAGAAATTAATTTATAAGAACTAGTCTAGGGTGTTTTTCTCACGAAGGATTCAGCTTGTTTTCTGAAGGTCACAATGTGATTTTGACAGAAATATCTCAATAAAATGTTTGCAATGTATTATGTGAAAGGATTCCTTATACAAGTTTCAAGCCTCTTAGAGGGTGCTGGAAAGCATCCAGAGTTGGCTGTTTCTGGTTTGGGTAGACAGGGCAAGCTACAACAAAGCTTGGGCAGTGCCCGTGAAGGCTTTATTCTGGTGTGGGCATTGCAGCACCAGCAAGGCTCACACAGCTGATACTAAACATCGATACACCCTTGTGTGCTGTAATGGTTGAAGCATTTTTGTACCCAGTAAAAACAATGTTGTCCTTGCTGGTAACTGTGCTCCTGAGAAGATGCATTCTGCTAACAGTGCAGGGCCCAGCCCTGGCCTTTTATTAGTCTCATTATCAACTAATTATGATTACTTGCTGTGCAGACAGTGTCGTGGTGCCACTTGCTGTGAGGATGATGTGCAGCCTAGGGGCTGGGGTAACAGCAAAGGCTTTGAAAGCATGAGCATAGGATGGCCCTGTGCCCTGCTGATGGGCAATGAAAAGAGCACCCTAGAGATCTCGGCAAAAGCTGATTTTGTTTAAGGATATTAGCCAAGCTAACAGGATGAGGTGGTTTCTGTGTCCTGGGAAAGAAACACCTGGTGGGCACCTTGCAGCAGGTGGTGCAGGCCAAGGGGTGGCAATTTTCTGCAAAATCAAATGTCTGACAAAAGGACAAGATTGCAAGTGTGAGAGGTGGCTGATCCACCTCTTGACTATCTCTTCACTTCTGGATGAGCTCCTTTTTCACTGTGTTTGCTTTGCCCTTGAGGGTTGAGACCATCAATACTGAGGTGACCATCAGCTCAGTGAAATCAGAAGATATGTCTAAAAAAAAATCACACTTCAAAACCTTTCTTCTGTGGTCTAAAAGTGAATGTGTAGTGTTTCTTCATTGATAGTCATGTTTGTGTAAGCTCTGTAATACATCCATGTTGCACCTTAGAGACAGAACATCTGTAGCTCATACATTGCAAGTTGTGTTCGGCAGACTTCTGTTTATATCAATCCCTGGGTTGCAGAGTAGCAGAGGATGTCTGAAATTCAACAAAGTCAAAAGCAGGGTCTTGCACCTAGGAAGGAATAACCCATGCTCCAGTTCAGGCATGGGCAGTTCAGGGGCTGAGCTGCTGGAAAGCAGCTCTGTGGAGAAGGACCAGGGATCCTGGTGGACACCAAGCTGTCCATGAGCCAGCAGTGCCCTTTTTGCCAAGAAGGCCAATGGTGTCTTGGGGTGCATTAGGCAGAGCGTTCCAGAAGGTCCAAGAGGTGATCCTGCACCTCTGCTCAGCCCTGGTGAGGGGCTCTGTCCAGTTCTGGGCTCCTCAGGACAAGAGAGACATGGAGCTCCTGGAGAAGGTCCGGTGAAAGATGACAAAGATGACTGAGGAATTGGAGCATCTCTCTTACAAGGAAAGGCTGAGGGAGCTGGGTCTATTCAGCCTTGAGAAGGGACAACTGAGAGGGGACCTCATTGATGTCTGTCAGTATCTGAAGGGAGGGTGCCAAGGGGATGGAGCCAGGCTCTGCTCAGTGGTGCCAAGCAGTAGGACAAGAGGCAACGGGTAGAAACCGATGAACAGGAAGTTCCACCTGAACACGAGGGAAAATTTCTTTACTGTGTTGGGTGACTGAGCACCAGAACAGATTGCCCAGAGAGGTTGTGAAATCTCCCTCACTATAGATGTTTAGAAACCATCTGAACACAATCCTGTGCCATGTGCCCTGGGATGACCCTGCTTGAGCAGGGAGGTTGGCTCAGATGACCCCCTGTGGTCCCTGCCAGCATTGCCCATTCTGTGATTGTGGTGGGGGCAGACACATCCATTAGAGCAACCTACACCATAGTAGGCTGAAATAGACATGCATGACTGAGGAATAGCCTGCACAAAATGCAATGGATACAGGTGAGCCGTAAGATTGACTTTCACATTCTACAGAGTGCATTGTTCTGGTCCAATACTAGTAAGTGCAATGTGGAGCCTTTTACCTGTAGGACATTGACTACTCATCATTGCATGCTGGCTACTAGCTGCAGGGAGGTGCCAGATCCAGTCAGGCTTCCAGCAGGAAAAACCTAGTTTGTGTGGAGAGAATTACAGTTCCAAAGGTGAAGATACTCAAGATCACTAAATATTACACAACAATTTCCTTCTTTTTTTTAACTGTACTTTGTTCTATTTTCAATCATTTCCCTGTCCTAGATTATAGAATAGAGAGAGGCTTATTTTTCAGCATGACTGAGAACCAGTTCATATTACTATAGGGAGTCTGACTAATTTGCAAGCAAGAAGCTGGAGTGATCTGAAAGGTTCAAGAAAACAGAGTACTTTTTCTTCATGAGTTACTGAATATAAAAGACTGATTATGTCTTTTGTTTTTGTAGAGGACAGGACTCATCATCACAGCAGTACCAACACCATCAATCTGAACAACCCGACAATTTAAAAATATTCTGTCATAGCTTGTGGTTGTGTAGTTGTTCAGCTCCTCTCTCTAGAGTGAAATAATCTGACGCAGTATTGAAACTGCCACCAAGAATTGTTAATGTTTAATTTATCTTTGCAATTAAAAAGCATTTTTAACCAAGTGTCACAACACAGTGACAAGTAAATTAGGCTGTGATTTACATTACAGTACTTTGCAACTTGATTTAGTGTCACCCTGGAGGAACTGACAAACAGCCCCAGTGGAGTAAGACAGTGCTTTCAGTAAAGAATGAATTCATTTCCCATGTGTTAGCAAGGATTGAAAGATAGTTGCTGCCTGGTATTGAAACAATGATTCATATTTTTTGTTTGTTTTCTAACATGTTAAGCAATACAATAGCAAAAATTTCTAGACAGAAAAAATACTTGGGTCAGACACAGTGATTGATAACTCAGTGTTTTTTTAAAATAAGGCTTAGTTAAGCTTTTTTTTTCTTGTTATAGTAAGAAAGGGGGATGAACCTGGTTATTTTAGATTTGTCTTAGTAATTTTCTTAAATTGGGAGCTTTGGAATTTTAGTATATGAAAATCATGAAGAAATCAAGTTAAATATTACTAAATATAACTCACCAAAGATAATTTGAGTGAAACACAATGCTACTTGATTTAGAAAAAAAAAGTCCCTTAAAAATCATCAGTAATATCAAATATTCACTGCATCAGTATTTTGGGATATCATTCACTCTTTCTTTGGGACACTTCCATGTTTTCCTGTCTTACCTTCTTTCCAGTGAGACAGTACTATTATAGAAAGTAAGTGTGAAGCTATAATGATGGTGGGATTTTGTTGAGAGAAAACAACTCTTATACAGTGAACTAAATGAGTAATTCATTCTCCTCATTAACTACAGTTAGCAGTTTCTATAGAAACTATATGAACAGGGAGAATGAGGTTTACCTGTACTGTAAACTTGCTTTGCTCCAGTTACTGGAGGTATCTGAATGAACTTCTCATTGTCCTGGCAATGTCAGAAATGTTCTTGCAGTCTGTGGAATAGTTGCAGATATTAGAGGTGATTAAGCAAAACCATTCCTGCAGTGGGAAGGAATCATATAAACATAGGGTATCCTAAGTTGGAAAGGATCCACAAGGATCCACATCATGAAGACTTCCACAAGGAACTTGCACTATTGTGAGAGATTCCTAACAGTCAATCCCTTAATCCACAGTTACAGAGATTTTTTTCTCCTCAGGTCCCTTTAGATTCTCTTCAAGAAAGATGATGAAAAAATGAGAACAGATCAAAATCATCCAAACAGTTACAGACAAGTTAAAAAAGGTAACACCGGTTCCACTAAGTGCATTAGCTGCCTTTCACAGTGACTTATCACAGTGGATATCCATGTACAAACACATCAACAGAGTAAACTGGTGAGTAGGAGCTCTGAGGGCATGCTGTGACCTGCTTACTCCAAGGTCACAAACTCACAAGAGCCTGCAAGGAAAGAACTGTTTTTCACAGTTTTTAAGAGTTAGTTTCCCCACCATTTTTTTCAAATCAGAGTCTGAGCAAGTGGTGTCAGTTTTGGCAAAAAGGGTAATCTTTGTATGACTAAGTGATTTGGCATTACTGTGACTTGGTCTCAAGTGCCAGGTATCACTGTCCAAAAAATATAGGTAACAAGAAGACAGGTCTAGCACCCAGTGGTATTTTCCAAGAGCGTTTTCTTCTTGATGGGTTATTCCAGTTGTTCTTATTCACCTGCGGTTGCCTTAATAAAGTGTCCTCAAAGATACTGAAAGAAATAGATTAATTTGGAAGGGATTACATAGCAGCTTTTTCCCCCATGGAATATTAATTCAGCCCTAAATAAAAATTCTTAGCTGTGACTTACAAGGTCTTGTTAGACAAATGTCTTGTCCTCAAGAAAAAGAATAGTAGCAAGAAGGCAAGATAATCAGTTGTGAGAAGGCAATTATAATTATTATTTTGATAAAGCTCAGGTGTAGTAGCTTTATTTCCTGATTTCTCAGGCTGAAGGCTAGAGTACTTGGCACACAGAAGGTGGTGTGTGCCCTGGTGTTGTCTGCTGCAGATCACTGTAAGCCAGAAATAAAAGCAGCCTAGAGTGATTTTTCCTTCTTGAGGAAATTTACTTCTGTTCTGCTCCTGCTGTTAGTGGAGTCAATAACAGGACTGACTTCAGAGCTGGAGGTTGAATCATCTTTGCTCTTTGCTATACAAAAGTCAGGGAGCAGAACAATGATAAGACTGGAGCAAGAGATGTTTATTTTGTACTGACATGCCTCTATTAGGAGGGCTATGCACTCTGTCACTGCAAAGAAGGAAAACACTTCTCTGACCTGGCCAACTAGAAAAACTCTAATCTTCTGCACTCTTTGAAGGTCTTGGAAGTTACTGATTTTCAAAGTTTTTCTTCCTCTCCCCATGCCCTCTACCTTGGAATTCTCATAAGATTCTTTTTTGTATGTTGATGACCTAATAAATACATTGAAAAGATGCCTAACAGAACTTAAATATTGCCCATTTGGTGCCTTTTTTTTCTGGGTGATCCAGGTAAAGTAATAGAGGTATAAATCCAGATGGATGGCAAGCTTTATAAAGTGAGAGATTCATACTGAAAAGTTGGGTCGACTAATAACTATTCTTTCCCAGTTTTGCTATTTGAAAAATGTATTTTCTACTAAAAGGAAAGTAGGTAAGTCCTCCTTTCAGAAACTGTGAATTACTTTTGAGCACAGGAATTGAGTTTGATGTTGCTGATTTTTTGAGATGTGACTTGAAAGGTAGCCAGACTTCTGGATTTTCTCTTTCCAAAAGATTGTGTGTGGTTATCTACTTTGATTTACTTTATGAATTTAACTAATTTTCTGGTGCAGTTAGGGTGGATTAAAAACGGAAAAGAAGCAGTGGGAAGGGAGGAAAATTAAAAGTGATGGGGCAGGAGACTTCAGGAGAAGGGTGATGTGACATTAGCAGGAAAGAATCTTTCCTTAAAAAGGAAAATGTTTATTACCAGTGAAAAGTTGAAAGTGCCTGTTATTGAAGAAGAGTGTAAAAAAAAAAAGAAAATCACACTGCCTTTGAGTTTTCTCAAGGAGGTTACAGGACCTTCATCATAGGACATGGAAGAAGGAAGCAAAAGGAAGAAGAAGAAATTTGCTTTCAGAATAGTTTTACTTGTGTCTCTTTAGTGTTTTAAAATACACTATAAATAGACTAATTACACAGTTAAAATTATTGTTAAAACCAACAAAAATCTAGGTTTCTAGAGGCAGGTTTCTGTGACATGTTTTTTCCAAACCAATTTGGGAAGGTGATAGAAGAAACAGACGTTTAAGAATTAAGGAGCAAAATATTTTTGCAAATTATATTGAAGCACGTATAATCTCCAAGGCAGTTTATTTTAATTGATTTTATCACAAATTGGTAATTTTTACTTAACCTCAGCTCAAGTAAACTAGAGTGCACAATCTTTCCTAAAAAAATTTTAGATTATTCTTAAATTTTAGGGACATTCGCAACAACGTTTGCATGTAATAGGAGCTTAATTTACAGTAGACATACTGTGAATATATTATTGCTTTATGTAATGATATATCCTTAGAGCTGTTTCATATGTGATTAACTATAGGGAATTTGAAGGCATTTAAGTTTGTACAGTGTAAAGATAGATGAGATGTTTATTTTAGTAGGAAACAGCATAAAGGTAGTGATTCGTAGGGAATAAAAATTGATAAATGTTGGGATAGATTGTGGGGTAATTTTTTTAATTAGGAAATTGGTATTAGGTGGGATGAAATTGTGCTTCTGTACTCTCACATTCAGTTTGTTTCTATGTTCTGGTCTTTCAGTCTTATCGAAGGAAATATCTTTTGTCCTAAAATTTCTCTGCATCCTCTTATGGCATGCAATGGAAGTGCTCTCAGCACTGTGTTATAAATGCACCGACGAGTTGCACCACAGCCTTCACAGTGCTTCAAGTACATTGAATAGAAAAGCGCAAAATTATGTCTTGGGCCATAGGAGGTTCCCAGCTGGGGCCAAGCAGCAGCCAGGAAGGTCCTTCTGGGAGCAGTGTGCATGTGAGCCACCCTGGCCTGAGAAGCCACTTTGTTCTACTACCAAAGGTTGTTGCCAAGTGTGAAAATATGCAACGAGGTAGATGCATGTCAGAAAAATCTGTGATGTGATCTGTTTGATTTTACACTGAGGCAGAGGAGAGAGTTGTTCTCAAAGCCAACAGCTGCTGTTCAGCATGGAGTTGGAAACGACCAGTACAACAGAGCCCAAGTAAAATGTCTGGTGTCTCTCAGCTGATAGCAGTGCCTGTCTGGATGAGCTTTTCTCATCCACTTCCATCTAGCTCGGAGAAGTGCTGCAGACAGTGTATGCTAAAACAATTTGACGTTTTGTAAAGCAGAGGAGAACTGAAACAGGCAGGAAATAAAAGTCACTTTCTGTAGGAAAATACAAAAGTATACAAATGTGCATTCAGGGACACATCATACTGGGAAACTAACTACAAGTAATAACAGAGAGAAAATGTTTGCCTGTTCGAAAAAGCAGTATTGTGTATTTTCAAGACCCAAACTTACAATTACATTTGCTATGCAATCAAAACCATGCTTTTCTTATTGGCATTCTTTCTAATTGTTGAAAATTTATTGTTTTGCTAGATTCTAGTAGTGGATCTGAAATCTCAGAGTGGTACTTCCAGCATTTACCAGTTTATATTGAGAAGTAACTGCAGTATTTCATTCCCTTTTTGGTCCCCATTTTTCCTTCCTTTTTCTCCATTTGTCTTTCTGGAGAAAACCATGGTAGATTTTTTATTTATGTACTAGGTATGATTATGTTCAGCTGTAATCATAACATCCCAACCAAAGGAGTCCATAATATTTAATGCCACGGGGGAGGAGTGAGACAGGGATGATTCTATTTGTTGTGGAACTGAAACTCAAAAGCTAGAAACATTTAAAGTATAAAATGCCTGTGTTACATATGAATGTTGGTGTATATGTGTATACAAATCTAGTAATTATTTTTTTTTGCAAATACATTTTATTTTAGCTGAGAGAAAAGTGCTAATAGGAAGCATACTATGGAACTATCTGATCTTGAATTCTTATTTTTTTAATACACTGTAATAATCTGCTCATTGTTGTTTGGTTGCAGCATTGCAAGTTCCAGCCATATAAAAGATTATGACAGCCCTAACAGTTTGCACGATTCACTTTCAATCAAAAATATTCCAGAGAGATACAAAATTGCAGACAAACACTTAAAACACGTGTATCAGATTAAGTGGTATAAAGTGCTGTAATTTTACTGACTTCAGGATTAATTCTAACGTTGAGAAAGTTGTCTCTTTGACTCTTCAGTAGCTGATATCACACTAGCTGAGTTCAGGGAAAATTGCTTTTAAATTCCACAAACTTGAAAGAAAATGCAAAAACTGTAGTGGAAAAAAATATTCAAATGAATGTTTACAATAATTGACGTTTAGCATCCTGTTCATGAACAAAAATGTTTACTGATGCAATTTATATAATGGAAAAAGCATTGTATTTTAAAACTCAAAAGGACTTCTGAAATTGCTTAAGGGGACACTGAGCAGGTTATGGTGAAAATTTTTAGGAGATGGGATTCTTCAGTGTTTGGTCTTTCAGTAGCAGCTTCTTTGAAGATTCATGTCCTGTTGCAATATAATTTTTGATATATCATATTAAAAAAGCTATGATCATAAACCCTATCACTGAATCAAATCCCCAGCATGAATACCATTATAGAAATTCTGTTTTTCCCCCTGAAATTCCAGTAAGTGACATACGTGATGCTGATTGCACTCTTCCAAAGAGATGAACAGGAGACTTGTTGGACCTAGAGCAAACCTGTTTGAAGCATGGGAATATTTTGTGTGAATCCTCCTACACTGAAAGCAGACCCAATGAGCATTAGCAAGAGATGCTGTGTGGTATAAGATGCTGTGTGGTATAAGATGCTGGATGTGGAAGACTCAGTAAACAAAGTAGGGACATTAAAATGGTCAGTGTAATACGCAGTTTACAGGCTGGAAAATGGACTATATCAATAAGAATAAAGTGGGTTTTTTCTTTCATAGAAAAATTAAATGGAGTAAATTTACAAGTGAAAACACTCAGATGGAATGTCCAACAGAAGCACAAAGTTTTATATGCCTCCGTGAAGTGTTTTTCATGCATTTTGGTCATTTTTATAGTTTTATAGTCAGTAGCTAAGCAATACAGTCCCTGGAGCTTTTAGAGTGATTTATTTTATCCTAGGAATGATTAGGTCTGATAGCCAGTAGATGAAAGGAAGAAATAGGCAGATTATTGCATTTGTTCTTTGTAATCTGGATTACGTAGAAACTCCAATGAGGAAGTAAATATGTTCCATACAGACTCATAGAAGTGAGTCAAGAAACTCATAGTAAAACCTTGTAAACTGTAAACTATTAAAAAAAAATTCAGAAATAGAAGAAAAAAACCCCAACTTTGCAGCTAAGGAAGTTAGCTGTGGTAATAAAAGATGGTCTGCAGGAGGGGGAGTAACAGCAGTGCATTAATGAGTTCTGAAGGAGAGAGAATGGCAAAAGGAGTTGTTAACTCACCGTTGCACATATGTAGGACTTTTAATTTGGCCTGCATTCAGTACTTTCAAGGACAGTGAGTAAGGGTTTAATTATTGGTTTTATGAAGACATCAACTGTGATGCCTCAACGGTTTTATTTTGAGTATCATCCCTACAGTTTTTGCAACTTGTATTCTGTCTTTTCTTCCTTGATCTTTTCATGGTCATGTCATGTCTTTCAGAGCGTAGAAGGACAGCTGGGGAGACAGACACCTGGTGTAATGAAATTTATATTAACAAAGATACAAGTATTGGAAGATTAGCCCTTTTTATTTAGGTATTTTTCTTACGTGATTTTCCTCTTCTCCACCTTCTCCTCCCACCCCTAGGGGAATACTTTACTGAGGCCTGTTCAGTAACTAAAGGTTACTTAATTTTCTTTTTTTTTTTTTTTTTTTTTGTTAATNTTTTTTTTTTAGGTAAAAATTTGCTTTTCAGTTTGACCTGGGCTGTGCTTTCTGTACCTCATTCATACGCACACAGAAGCATGTATGGTTTTTTGTGTGCAGATACTGTTGCAGTTCTGTGAGAATGTGAAGTTCCATTGTTGCACAGATTGCAAAAAAACCCCTACTGAACCCCAAGCCAGGCAGCACCTAGCCTACATGTTTATAGCAAAGGAATAGGGTTCTGAAACTGTAATCCATAAATTTGACTTGCTCGTTGTTGAAAACGTCTTAAAACTTCCAGCTTGATTTGAGGATCAGTGAGATATATTTGGGTGGGAATCCCTACAAGAATTGTGTTCCTTATTTCTAGTGGCTACCATTTTATAGGTTTTTAGAGAAAATCAGCAGAGATGCAATTGCACAGTGCTTCCAGTAAAAGTTAGAAGTACAACCTTCATGTTTGGAGAGAGAAGGAAAAATACAATCTCTGCAAGCCATAAACTTTATCCCAAAAGAGCATAAGAGATTTACATGCTGTGAATACATTAACTATGCATGCTAATGCAACACTATCTGTGCAGTGATCTCTAGCATTATTGAAGTACATTCCACATTTTGGGCTTATCTAAATTTATTAATTAAATACTGCATTTAAAATTTGGAAAAGTGTGTTTTCTGTGCATTAAGGTCTAACAAGTGTGACACACTGCTTATCTTCTAGTCATCAGCAATTTGTCTTAAAGCAAATTGTAATGGAAGTCTCTGCTCGTTCCTGAATACTTTGAAAGGGGACTTTAAAAATAGAAGCTAGAAGCTGCAGTTAGAGCAACTGGTAAAAGCAGCAAGGAATACCTGAAGAAGTTTTGTCAAATGTGGTGTTTCAAAGTTTGTATTTGTCCTCATAATTAGGAATGCTAGATCTTTAACTTTTCTAAATATTAGTTACTGCAGAGACTTGGACTGGTAACATTAGGGTTTTCTTTTGTAATAAAGTTGTCTAGATGTGCATACTTTTTCCACTTGAAGAAAATCCCAATGACATGCACTAGCACACAGCTGGTCCATGTATGTGCCATTTGACAGCAGGAGCTCTTTAACATTTATATTTGTTAAAAATGAGGTCCAGTCTCCTGTTAAAATTTAAATATTTAATTGAAAGACAATAAGGGACAGGGTATAGGGTAAAAGGTTACAACATCCAGGTGATGCTGGGAACTCTTGGCACGGAGCCAAGGGCACACTTGCCATGGTGAGAGACTCTCCTTATATGCTTTCATTATTGCATCAGCTTGTTGCATAGTCATAGAAAGGTATGCATATTCAAACTCTTCTCCAAACTATTTTACATTTTCCAGGTACTCGTTAGCATGGCTCCTCCTTGGATCTGCCTTTTTAGAGCATGTGTAGTTTCTCTGGAGACTCCCGTATCTTCCTTTGTCCATCGGTGTCCAGCAGATGGTTATTGTCCATAGAGATGTCCTGAGGCAGGAACCTGTTACACCCATGCTTATCCACTAAGCAGGTAGTTTAATTGTCTTAAGCTAGGTGCATTTTAACACACAGCTATATTAGCCACTACATCTAAGCTAAAACAAAAAGCATTTAGAAGTAATTAAAACATTAAAAGTGATTATATTTCTATAACAAAAGCCACTTCTACAAGAACCAACATCATACACATAGCATTCATTATTTGCGAAAAGCCAACACTATATTATGCATTTATAACAATATCTGACAAAGCTTTTCAAAGCCTACTTACCTCTAAGCACAGGATTTTAACCCAGTGATTTCAAAATTGAGACAGTGCATCAATTTTGATAAAATGAGGTGTGAGAAGTTTAAAGTTAAAAAAAAATGGAGGAAGAAAAGGACTTACCTACTATTCAGGTTCTGAAAGAGGCTCCTTCTGGAGTGTTGGTTTGGGCATGAGAAATGCACCTTTGCTGCAGCTGAGAGGGATCCAAAACTATATTTGCTGTGTATTGCAAACAAAACAAAAACTTTAATGTATTATTTGTAAAATGCCAAATCTTTCTCCAATGTTTTCATTTTAACCTAGTGATGAGGGCAGATCTGTAGCACAGGAGTGTTACAACTTGAACAAGTTCAAAGCAGTGTCCTACTTGATTAAAATAGGAATTATTTCCCTCAGCAACCCACCTAAAATGTCAGATACTTGGGTTGATATAGGCCAAGTAACTAAATATAACTGACATCAGTAATTATGGTTGGAGATTTGTAATGATTCATAACAGAAACTGCTTCTGGGTTTGAAATTGCATCTACCTTGCTTGTTCATGGTGTTGTTTGGAGCCACCAGTTCATTTGGCTCTAACTCTTTAGGCCCATACTGTGTAAACTTCACCTGACTGGGAACAGCGAAGATCAAAGTCTTCCCCAGATGAAAATCCATAATCACAGATCCTAAGGACCGAGAACATTATTTCAGGCACAACACCAAACAATTGTGTGAGGCAGCATGACTATAAACCTGTCATTTCATAGCAGGATTGATACACTATCTATGGTTTCCACGGTGACTGGAGAGAAAGAACTCCATTAGTAATATCTGTGGTAGTGGAAACACTTGCTGAGTACCTTTGAGTGGGATGGGTGTTTTCCATGAATGGAGTTCCAGTCTTTCTATGATAATGAGGTTGCTCTACCAACACTGAAATCATGTATCCAACTACTCTAAAGTGACCATTAGAATTCCTAGTTAATTGAAGCCAGTTCAATGAAGTTACTCATGCATGGCAGGATTTACATATCAAATATATAATGTAAGTGTTGGGGTGTTTTTTTCTCAAAAAATATCAATAACTCCCTGGTATATGTGTATTTTAAAACAGAAAAAAAAATGATTGTGCAAAGTCTGGTCAAAGTATTTTGATTCTAAAGTACCATAGAATAATTTGATCTAATCAGAAAAAGTAATTGGTGGCATAAGGCATTCTGTCTAGACAAATGAAAACCTATTTCAGAGGTATTACTTGCTTGAATATAATATAAAAAAGAAATCTCACATACACCACAGTTATCTAGTAAAATTTTAGAAACATTAAGCCACATTTTCATAGTTTCCCGTATCTGTGTAATGTTGCTGATGATGTAATGTGTCTTCATGCCAAACGGCCAGGGTTTACCCAGATGGATGTGCACAGCTGTTCCCTCTGTAGGTAGTGACCTTCGAGGTAGATGTTTTTCAGACCCTCACAGATGTTTGTTTCATGACCATGCTGTTGAAATACAAAGTGCAAAAGGCAGATTTCTAACAAGAAAGTACCATCAGAACCTTACAGTGTTCCAGAGTAAACTTTGGAAATCACTGGTCCAGCATTTTAAAACGCTGTTAAATTCATTCATTAATTCAGTTAATGGAAATTATATCAAATTATTTCTTAATAAATTTATGTAATTCATTTTAGTGGGAAAAATGGTGTGGAAAAAACATATCTAATTATTAGTGAATGCTTCTGCAGTTAAAATCCTCTCTTCAAATAGGATACATTGTACATCTTAAAACAGATTTATTCTTAAGAAAATTTCCTCTTTTCCTGACATAGAATAGAGTTGTTTTTGTCATTTCTTAGATCTGTCATTTTTATAACTAGATAATATTGATGGACTTTAGCATTTTTATTGTAAATTCCTACATATGCATATCATCCATTTTCCTAAAATGAACACCAGCTTTGAAATACCAGGGACAGATTAGTGTATAGAGTAGGAATCCTTACAGTGCTTTTTAGCAGAGGCTTTAAAATTATTCATAATTCTTCTTGTATTATTAGCTATAGGAAAAACATGACTCTGGCAAAGTTTTAAAATAAGTTTTTATGAATCACCGTCTTCTATATACACATATATCTGTGTATACATTCAGCAGTAAAAATGCTGTTTTCTAACATGTTCTGAAACTGGAATTAAAAGTAGTTGTTGCATCAAGATATTGCTTAGGAGCACAAGAAAGTTACATTTAAAAAAGCTACCCATGCTTAAATGGAAGTAATGTATATTCCCTTATTCTCAGGTAACTTAAACACATATGATCCATATCCTTAAAGAACAATATCTTGATTTTTAAATTCAGCTTGGGAGCCTAACTCTATCTGAATAATAGAAAACAAGATCATATGTAAATCAGTTGGACTTACCATTTTAAGTGCTTCCATTTGTATTCATAAATATTTTTCTATATTTTATATACACAATATACATTTATCTTAACATTTACTGAAAGAGTAAGTATGTTTGGTAGCTTACAAATACACCTTTACAAATCTGAAATCATGTTATCAAATTTAATATGAAATTTTTTATGCAGTTATTCCTAATAATGGTTAATACAGTATAAGATCTCATAATTCTCTTCTAGCTGTGTAAAACTGGGCCATGCAATTTGCAGTGTGAGAGTCTAAATTATGAATTTCATCAGTTGATTACAAATTATTGCTGAAATGATTTTTTATAACCATCTATTTCTTATGTTTTTAATTTTCTCAAATTGCTGGGTTCTGGCAATAAATTTCATAGGAGCTTTAAATGTCACTTGAAGCAGCTGTTCTTCCAGAGTACTGATGCTCCTTCTTGCAAGTTTATTTTATTTTATCTTTGCTTAAACTTGTGTATTGCCCAGTCACTTTATTTTAAAGGAATATGGCAAAGTGGACTGCTTTAAAATTGGAGGGTTCCCAAAGTTGCCTGTTGTTGAGGAAAATAATGGGGAAATGGCATTATGATGTCTCTCATTGGTTTTATATTCGATAAGCAGAAAAATAACTATGATAAAGGTTTCATAGTGCTGGCAACTTTTATCTCTAGGACAAGACTGGCATGGCTGGTGTCTTATATGCAGGTGTACAAGATTTGTTATCCAAGAAGCATCATTGCCAAATGAAGCCTAAGATACAAAGAGGGCATCAGCAGTGTTGCCATTCAGTTATCGAGCAGAACAGTTACAGGATATTGTGCTCAGTCTTGATTGATGGTGCCTTAAATTAGACTTGAGATGTGGATGCATAAATGGCAAAATCTTCACTAGGTAGAGACATCAAATAAAGAAGGGTTTCCTATTCTGGATTCAGATGCTTGTCTTTTATGTGCAGTTCTCTTAATTTTCAGTAGTAGTAATTATAAGGTGAGAAAAAGTGGCCATTTTAGTTATTTGTAATGTGGATATGTGTTCATAATTATGTGTATGTATTTATCAAAATGATAGAGTTTATGAATTAGAGTAACTTCACACTTTATTATGTGATATAATTTACATTTTACATTATATAAAAATATAAATAATAACTTTTAAATTAGATAATAATGCAAACATTTATATAATACACATTTTAACATTATTAAAACATAACTCTTGAAATAATTTGCTACTGATACTAAAGTGCTCCTTACCTTTAGCTGATACAGCTACAGTTGTTACCTGTTGCCTTGCCTGATAGGAAAAGAATAAAAAAAATAAATGCAAACAAAAGATTCTCAAGTCCAGAGTAAGTTTTGCATGTTCAAACTGCAGTTCCAGTAAAATCAGGGAGAATGACATAATTGTATGGCAGCACAATGGCAACATGGATATAGTCTGGTGGACACTCCTAAAACAAAAAAATCCAGAGATCTCAAATGGCAGATTACTTGGCAGGTAGAGTAGTACATGCTTAATGATTAAATTAATGATTCCTGGGACACAGGAAGTTGATTCTTCATTATTTGTTTTGAGCACGGAGTTTTAACAGCAGGCTGCGCTATTGCGTACTGTCAGTTTTCAAGCAAGCATGTCATTCCAGGTATTTGTAATTGAGAGGGTAAACTCAGAACTTCTGTGTAAAGAATTAATGTTTTCTGCTGTTTCAAAGTACATTTGCATAGCTTTTTATTTTCAGCAGGGTGTCTCTTTTCATACACTGTTTCCTTAATGAAATGCCCTCTGATGAATTGTCTCTTCTGTGAGAATGATAGGTGTTCATATTTTTAAGAATATTTTTAAATCTGGGGAGACCTGACTTATAAACAGTGTTCATTTTATCTCACTAATTTCCATAGAAGCGTTGTCCATGATCCCCATAAACAGAGGATCCAACAAATACTTAACGTTTGTTACTTGATGCAAGACTGTTAAAAACTTTAAATGTAGATTATATAGTGTGAGATGAAAACTGAGGAGCAAGCAGGGGTGGAGTTTCTACTCCTTGAACTATTAAAAAACAGGATGGAAATCTGGGCTGTGAAGTGTGAATCTGCTTCAATCCTTGCTGTGCCTATTGGCTTTCAAGTGTTTCTTAATCTGGCATAGGGTTCTACCATTTCTAATCAGTGCTGCATTTGTACAGTGAGCCTGATGCCCCTGGCTTGTTTTGAGTGTGTTAGCACATAGCTGCTAATCCCGTGTGATCTGGGTTTGCAGGTTGAGCCTAGGAAGTCTAAGTCTAATGTTAGATTCACTATTGAGGTGTCAATTTAACTGCACAGTGAACTCATCTTGGATTTGTTGGAACTTGCTATTAGCACACACCTAGTCATGTGCATCTCTAAGGTGTGATTTCTTTACTCTGGACAAATATCTTCGGGGAATAAAATCAGACTGCATGTTAGAGTTCTGACTTCAAACCCTTTGCGTAGTTGCATGCATTTTTGTATTGTGAGCAAAACTCCTTTTTTTGCAAAAAATGAGCTGGTAGAATGATATCTGATTTAATATTTGTAGCATACCAAAGGAAAGTTAAGATGGCTTGTTGTGAAGTTTTCCCTTTTGTATTGGGTCTGGCTGACCTGGAAAGGTGTTGATAACACCCAGTGTTTGGGTGCTGCTGGGCAGGGCTGGCACAGCATCAGCACTGCCTCCCAATGTTCTCCCATCAAGGGGCTGGGGGTGGGCTCGATTCTGGGAGGGGACACAACCAGGCCAGCAGACCCAAACTGACCAGAGGGGTATCCCATAGCACATGGCATCAGCTCAGATATGAAAGCTGTGGAAAGGAAGATGAAAGGAGATTATTTGTTATTTACAATGTTTGCCTTTTGAAGCAACTGCTACATATGCTCAAGTCCTTCTTGGGAAGAGGCTGAATATCCCTGGTGGAAAGTAGAAAATAAGCCTTTTTTCCTTCTCTTTGCTTGTGCTTTTGCTTTTGCAAACTTTTGCTTTTGCTCTAGTAAACCGCCTTANTAAAATGTCAGGATCTCTTCCTGACTTGGATAAGACTTGGTGAACAGAGCTCCTACACCTGATGAAGTCTCACTGTTACATCTCTAGAAGAATGGATCAAAAAATTAGAATTTTTGTTATTTTCAGTATAACTTAAGGTAGTTTCTTTCATCTTGCTGAAAGCAGCCAGAGATGGTATTAGAGACTTCCTCTCTAGCTTTCTAAGTGCTTGGGGTGATTCAGGAGAACATGGTGCTGACCCAGTTCTCTTAAGGTGATTTGTAGCTTCAAAGGAGATGTGCCTCAGTGCTTTTCCTTTTGAAGCACAGCTGAGCTGAGGTCAACTGTCTTTTGAAGCCCCACAGATGCCAAGAGGAACCCAAGGTCCTATCTGCCTGATGTAGCCTCTTCTGAGCAAGCACTGCTGCCCATCTTTGTGAATATACACCTGAGAGTTCCCTTTGTGTAGTGTCTGTGTTTTGTTTGTTAATTAAATGGGTGTTAATATATTAAATAGTTATGCAAAAAACTTACTTGCTGTTGCTCTCCTTCCTTGCCCAATGTCTGAAGAAATACATCCATCAAGACCACACTAATGTCCTGACCAATTAAGTGCTGGACAGCAATTCTGTTTAAATATAAATACGTATGTCCAGAATGTTTCCTTTCTTATATAGGGAATTTATTTTCTCAATGTTACATTTCTATTTAGAGTTGGAAGTCTTTGTTCCTAGGTTAGTAGTTTCTTTAGGCCCTAGGCTAAAAATGAGAGATATGCCTTTTTTTGAGGTTTGAAAAGACTGATGTTGTATTGTGCAATTAAAAAAATTAAAGAAGTTCTATAAAACACTGTGGTATAAACCTTAACTGGTATAAAAGCCTATTATATAAATGATATCAAAACTGGAGACTTAAAACCCCCAAAATTCCTGTCAAAACTACATGCAGATTGTGTGGCAGATTGTTGGGCAATTTTAGATAAAACATGGCTATATCTTTGAGTAATCTTCAGGAGGTACTGGCTGTAAAGAGAGGCAACCAGTGTGTTAAAAGTAACTTTACCACACAGTCAAGATTTCTCCAGAGATTCATGCAAAGTATTTGATTAGCGAAAATTTAATTTCTGTGGTAGATCCCTTGTTTACACATTGCTGAAACAGTCTCGTCCTTGAGCTTGCTCTGTTGCTCTGTTCAGTCAGAGCTCTCAAAGTCAGCAAGGTGGCTCACAACAGCTTGCAGGGGTGGGATGTTACCTGTAAATCCAGCTGACCTAAATTCTACCCAGATCTGCTCTTCATCTTTTTTCTTTATTGACTCCCTGTAAGTCTCCAGATCCAAAGGTCTTGGAACATAAATAGAATTCAGGCTATCTGAACCTCAGCTTTTGTCTTCAAGATAAAATGAGATTCATTGCATGCACCAATTCATGTTTGTGACCTTTAACTGATGTTCCCACATACAAGGGAATTTCACTCTTTAAAAATGCATTAGTGTCTTCACTAGACTGAGGCACTCAATTCTTAAAAGAGAGGTTTTTATTCTGAAGTTTTGGGTTTTCTTTAAACAGCTCAATGCTAAACTTGTAATAAGTTGGGAAAATTCTGCTTTCATCCACTCTCATGTGACTTTTTTTAGGTAAATAAATATCAGTGAGAGAATACAGAAGCGGTGCTCCAAAGAGACAGCACATTTCATGGGGAAACTTGGGATATCTAATTTATCTACACATCACTTTTATTATCCCTTTATGTATTGTTTTTGTGGTGAATTTTGTAATAACCTGCATAAGAAGTCATATTCATTCTGCATAGTCATGGTTGTGCCTTTCATTCTCTCTTGAAAATAGCAGATGAGTTGTTATTCTGTTTTATATTTTAATCATCAGTGATTTTTTCCAAGGAGTACACAGTTGTTGGCTTTTGCACCAGGAGTAAAAAATTTAAGGAAAAAAACTACACCCTCTAAAATATTTTGTTAAAAACAATTCTATGGTCGCTCACTGGGCAAATTAAAAAAAAAGACTGAAGGCAGAATGCCACGTAATTTGCAAACTTCATTTAAATTCAATTTTTAATTGCAATATGATCTGGTATTGTTATTATTATTTTACCCATGAGAACATCTGTGGTTAAAAAAATCATAATCACAATAGATATACTTTCCTTTATCTCTCTTACCTGTCAAAATTTAACTGAAATGAACAGAAGTTTTTCCTCATTTTTTGTACTGTGTTATTTATCGTTAAAATAGTTTAGTATTTAACTTTGGATGCCTCCCACTACTTTCTTTTCTCTCCCCCCTGAGATAGTAAACTAGCTGTGGTTTATGTTACCTTTCAGAGGATGCTCTGGAAAGGCCAGAAACTTTCCAGCTTTGCTTTAGTCTCCTTTCACATTGTTGGTGTAGATAATTCAGTTGCAAAAGTTATAATCTTTCTTAGATCTTTTTGTCTTCAAACAATTTATTCAGTTCAGAATTTTGCACCTGTCAACTTTAGAACCTGAACCAGCCAGGAAGAAGACATGATTAAGCCAAGTGAGTTGGAAGTAGACTATCAAATGTTATCTTAGGATAGTAGACATGTATAGAAATACCAAAAGGAGGGTGCCAGACTCTTTTCAGTGGTGCACAGTGAGAGGACAAGGAGCAATGGCCATAAACTAAACCACAGGAAGTTTCACCTCAACATGAGGAAGAGTTTCTTTACATTGAGGGCGGCAGAGCACTGCAACAGACTGCCTTCTGAGGTTGTGGAGTCTCCCTCTCTGGAGACACCCAAACCCCATCTGGATGAATTCCTTTGTCACCTGCTCCAGGTGACCCTGCCCTGGCAGAGGGTTTGGATGATCTCCAGAGGTTCCTCCCAACACTGTCAATTTTGTGATTCTGTGGTAATTTCTCTATTTTTTTCCCTGTCTCTGTGCTCTTATAAAACAAAACTCCATGTGGTATCTTTTTTTAACTATAAGGTCTCTGTTCCTATCCCTTTGTTTCAGTAGTTTATCTGTGTCTTTTTCCACAGAGCTCAGTCAGTGAAAATGCCCCTTGGAATAATCTTTGAAAGTGATGTCCTTCATCCCCTAACAGATAAAAAAGGAACAATGGAGAAATGGAGTACTCTCCTGCCCCTGCTCTTGCATTCTTACAGGAGAGCCAAGCAGAAATCAGTCCCATGCTAGTGTTTCATTTCTCTTTATGTTGTACTGGGTAGGAGCAGATGTTTCTGGACTGAATACAGGTGAAAGAAAATACCTTTTTTTTTCTCATGCACTTGCAGGAAATATGTCTTAATCTGCATTAAACTGCTGACAGTAAAAAAATGTCTTTTGCTTATCATGTATCAACTGTGACAAAGTATGCCAAAATCTCTTTCAGAGATTCCAATGAATGAAAGGCTTTCATACAGTTATTTTTAAAACTATGGTGCTCTAAACAGTAGTAATAACATTAGAAAATAATTTTATTTCCCGCCTCATCTTACAGAATGTTTCTTTCTAATGTAGGGAAATAAAGAACTTACAAAAAATGAGCTACTGTATTTTTTACAAGCAATAATATGTAATTCTAGGTATACATGTACTGGTTGCTACAAAGAGATTACACGTATGTTGATAGAAGAGTAGCAGGAAAACAAACATTTCTTGCCTTCCAAAGGTGCATGGGGACCTTTGCCTGAAAATCCCCAGTAAAGATCTTTGATCCCCAGATAGAAATAAAAGGGAGGTTTATGCCCAGCGTCTGTGTAATCTTTGCTGTAAGATCAGCAAAGGTCAAGAGTATGAAAATTAAAGCACTGTTAACCAAAGAGAAATGCAATTAATTGATGGCATGGAAACAAGGACAGAGAATATGAATAAAGATGAAATATTTTAAAACATACACCTAAAATGCTGTATTAATTAGAAATTGCTTAATCTCACTTTGGACCTAAAGTATTCAAATCTGTTCTTATACTTCAATACTAACAATCTAGCAAGGTGTAAGATTTAAGCTTTGTAAATATGGTTGGATGATTGACTATAAATGCAAAGGAAATTATGAGAAATTCACTTTATTAATCTCCCATTATCTTTTCAACTATTATAATGTATTGTCTTTGCCTCATACTGTTCCTAACAATAAAGGATTATTAATACATCCTCAGTGAATAGAGTTGAAAAATTGGTCAGATGCTTTTATTTCGCTATTGAATACTTGTTTCCAAATAAATCTGCTGCAGAAGGACAATCGCTGTGAATCAGCAGCTGCTATTATTACAAAATAGAGACTGTTGGTGACTCTGAAGATAGAGTTTTCTAGTCTTCGTGAGATATGCATTTTTCTGAACATTTGGTATTTTCATTTGGATCTTCCAGTCACTCTGTTGCATTCATACTAGACCTATCATAATACAGAGGAATAAATAAATAAAAACAAATCTTTTTCTTTGGTGGCTTGCATATAGGATTTGGTCTTTCTCTTCAAAGTCACTGGCTATGCTTAGAGGTAAAAAACTAAAAAACCCAGGAACAAATATGACATTTAAATTCATGTCCTTTGTTCTTGTTGCTTTAGTGAGTTTGTTCACAAAAAGATGCATGGTCTGTGCTCTCAGCTGGTGACAGCTTTCATAAAGAAGCTCCGGCTAAGAGTCATATAATTGGAGCTTTTACAAGAGGATTTGCTTTTCTCTCGGTGTGGCAACCCCACAATAACCAGTAGCAGGTAGAGAGCACCCTGGGAGGGTTCATGATCAATGGAGAGCAGCTGAACAAGGCAGCCCAAAGCCAGCAGGCTTGTTAAAACCTTTCAAAGGCAAAATCTGTCCTGCATGGGAAACAGCTGGTAAATGGAATGTCATGTTTGTATGAAGATTTCCTGTTATACAGCTTTTCAAAGAAAGCGAAATGCTTTGGAGGCAGAATGGTCATGGAGAATTTTTTGGCACTGTTTGTGGGTTAAAACTCATGAAAAGCTGAAGAAAATGAAATTAGTATTAAACAAAAGGAGATTTAAGGAATGTTTTAGTAATAATAGGTCTATAAAGGTAATATGTGAAATATGATTTGATGTTTCTTTGATGTGTAATAAAGCATAGGTATTTTAGAATAATGAAATCAATCATGTTTATTATAGCAATACTTAGTGAGTTACATAGTTTTTTAGCTCTATAGTCCTCATCCCACCATAACTGTAAACACAATAATATATGCAGAGAAAGGTGAGAGATAAACACTATAATATACAATAGTGTGATTATTACACATTTGAGGACTGTTTTTCTGGTCAGGGAGACCAGAAAAGCCTCTTATAGGTTGGTCTCTGTTACTTGTTGAATCAAAGCTAGAACTAATCTTCAACTGAAATTGGTTTGTTTTCCTAAGAAAATAAGACTTTTTTTCTTTTCACTGCTCCAACCTGCCTGGGTAGATAGGTCAATGTTTATTTCACAGTCTTTTTATTCTGAAACACACAAAAAAAGGTTTTCTGAGCAAATTATTTTTCCACAAAAGCAATGATTTAAAAGAAAAAAAAGAATACCCGACAATATGCAGTAGACAATATATGTACTTTGCAACTTCTATCTTCTTTTGCATATGACTCTTTGTGTGGTTTTGTGTTATAAAATTGCAAATGTGATACAAATAAATGTTACATACATACTGGAAAAACCCAATAATATTGGTGTAGTGATTGCAGGCATTATTTTAAAGGGAAGAATTTAGGTATCTCCTTTTACCTTTGTGCTCCCAAATACATATTTTTTTCATTTCGAGTAACCAAAATTTGAATTAAACCATTTTGACAAGCTAAAATATAGTCTCTTCCTCTGCCTGTTCTTTTGTTGTATCTCAAAACTTGTACCTAACTAGGACAGAAATTTCTGTGATATTCCATGTGAATTCTCCATGCAGTCAACTTTCTTTGTAGTGAGAGAATTTGAACAAAGAACAGCTGTAAGATCAGCCTTCCTCTGTGGAAAAATTTTGTATCATTGAAGCAAAATAGCTGAGGATGTGGCTTGCAGTTATTGAGAGATTTTGTTGTGGTTTCTTTTTTGGTCTCAGGCAGCTCCATCACACTTTGCTATATAAATGAACATGCCATGTTTAGTAGTAATAAAACAGATGGATGTAGAACTTTAATCAAAATGGACTGTATCAGAATATAGGATTTTTAGAACACCTTAGGCTAAGTACTTGCTTGTTCTTTTGTTACTGCATATGCAAATATGTATTCCCCAATATGTTTCTCTTCCAGCAGCTGGATTTTTTTGCCTTTATGTACAAATCATTGAGTAAGAAAACATCAAAATACTGATACAAAAAGGCTTGTATGAAAAAAATACTATGTGCTATAAACACATATACTGACAAGATTTATGTATAATCGCTGCAGGAAATACTGCTTCTATTTTTTAAGGAATAGCTTTTGAGCAATTTGCTTACCTACAGCAATGAATCAATAAATGTGTTACATCTGTGAACAGATTTTGAAGTGTTCACTTGAACATAAAAAAACCTCATAGGTAATAGAAGTAATTACATTCTGAAACTTTTACATTTATTGAAATTTTTACACCTTCTTATTATAATCAGAGGTGTTCACTGTAGTCAAAAAAATTTTGATGATAATTTAAAAACTCAATGATTTTCCCCCGTAATGTTTGGAAATGGCTGAGGTTGCATTTATAATATAAAGTTTTTGGGAACAAGTTTGTTTGTGTAACTTTGGCTGAGTTCTGTGCATGTGTTGGCTGCGTTCTTTTAAACATGGTATTGTGCTTTATGATTTATGAATGGTTATTTCTCTCTCTGCTCTCCCCATAGTAATTCTGTGCAGTTCATTAATAGAGTAAGAGGAGTAGTAGCTGGTGTAGAAATATGTAAAAATAACTTAATTGCCTTTGATTTATTTTTTGTAATTCTTACATAGAAAAGCTCTGTTGTTCCACGTATATGATTCCTAGGCTATAACATGTCTTTCTCTCCTCAGGAAATTCCTTGATTTATTGTTGTAGAACTAATTTATTGGAAAAAGAAGTTCTAGCTTCAAATATAATGCTATTCCTGGTGAAATGCTATGCATTTGACAAAGACAATAATCTTAGAGCATCAGATTTATTATTCTATTTCATTTCCACAGACCTTGTAGTATTCTGGTTTCCAAATCACAGATGACAGTGCCTTTTTACCACTAGCATTAGTTCTTTATTGCAAAACAGTTTACACAAGGTGATGCAGAGTCATTATAGCAACTCTAAGTCCCAAAATCTACTTCATCTTGGCTATGATCTCATCTGGCAGACAAGACAGAGACAGGAGCAAGACTCCTGTGTGATGCTGAGCTGTGTTAACAAATCCCAGCCCAGAGTTAAAGTGTAAATGTGTGTATTCATAAAAGCCTCATGTATACTTTAGGAAGTGATTTAGGAACAAGTAAACTCCAAAATACAGTGCCATCTGCACAATCTAAAACATTAAAGTGAAGAATCTTGTAAGCATTGTATAGATCAGTATATGTGCAGATTTCAACTTGGATTTAAGGTATGCTGATTTTTTTTCATCAATTTACCAAATTAAAAGAAATAAACATTTTTTTTCAAAAGCAGTGAGCTGGTCACTTATGCCTCTATTATGTACTCTGGATTCCAAATATGTGACATTTTGTTTTAAAAGTTTTTTCCCTGTCTCATCTGACAATTCTCCACAAGAAAAAAATTTCCAGTGTTGAATTACTATGAACAGGTAGGTTTATTTTCATTTAATCATTCTGTAAAGAGTCTTTCCTCTAAAGGGTTTTGCAGGGCATTGGGTAGAATGCCAGCGAACTGGTTACAAAGATATCCATAAAAGAAAAATACCAGACTCATAATTCTGTATTGATTACAAAGCATTAGTGACTGCTGCACACTGTGTAGCAGCACAAATGTGAATTCTCTTTAAAAATTTTGTTGGTTTCAACCTGACAGTTTTATTCTCACATTAGTAAATTGTCTCAAGTGTGCTGCCTTTTTCATGTCTAGAAATTCAGTTATCATTAACAGAACAAATGTTTCATTGCAGGCATACTCTTACCAACAACTGAGAAAGCATAATCTCCAAGTGCCTAAAACTGCAGAGGAGCCTGTGTGCCTGGCTACTGAATAACTGAAAATGCCTTCTTGTAAATATTTCAATATTGTCTGCAAGGGAAAATGGAATCAGTTCCCCTTATTCCTCACACCTACCCACGCCTCAGAATCCTGTGGTATGCAGTTTCCAAATGACAAATAAGAGTATTTTTCATTATTAGCAACAGTTTGTGGCTGCAGACGAGCTTTCCTCTTCTAATTCCTGTTGATTTTTCTTCTTGACCTTTGCTGCCGTGCCTGCTGATTGGGTATCTAAACTCTGGTTCATTCTAAAGGACCAGATACCATAAGGTACATCCCTCTTTTCATGATGAAGGCTTAGTTTTTTTAAAAGTAGTGCCATTTCGGTTGTGGTGGCTTTCTTACCACTTATGCCATAAAAAGGTCTCCAGAAATGATAAAAATACTACTCCTTTTTTTCCCTGCTCCCCTCTGTTGGTGGCTATCTGGTTTCTCCCAGCTGACAGCAGAGCACCACCTACACGGTTCCTCCTGGAGGAGGTAGAGCTTTCACTGCCCAGCTCCCTATTATCTCCCAGATGCTTTGTATTTCAGTGTCAAGATAAGTCAGTTCTTTTGTAGGGCAAAGAATGGTTCAAATGAAACATGATTTATTCCTATTGGTGGTGGCCAATGCACTACAACACAGCTCCATAGGATTATAGTACAGTTCCTTTTATACTAAATCAAACCAATGCTCCAGCCATTCTTAGTGTTTGTGGAGGTTTTGATCTAGATATGGCCAGCACAAATGCAGAAACCCAGTGAACAATTAAAAACTAGCATATCGAAAACCTCTGTGAAACTGTGTAGCCAGCTTTGAGCCTCATCATTTGTATTAATTTTTAAGTACCATTGTTTTTTCTTCCTTTTGTGTGTGATTGGGGGGGAGTTGTCAGATTTTATTTTGTGGTGTTCTTTTTTAAGCTGGAGAAAGAAGTTTCTCCACGGGAAACTTAAGAGTATTTCCTTTTACTCATCCTGTTTATTAAGTCATTACGATGAAAGTAAGGTTAAGAATAAAATATAATTTCCTGTGAAAGTGACAGTAAATTGGAAAGATATTTTATTTCTTTTGAACCAATAGGAGACATAAACAAAAAAAATGTTGCTTTGAATCAGCTTGTGGTACTTGTCTTCTGAAATAAAACTTTTGCAATGAAGTCTTTTTATTTGTTCTGACATTACAGAATTCTTCAATTTGAAACTAAAATAAGTAGTGTATATGCCAGTTGATTTAGTACTGAAATATTGGAAGATTATGACTGTTATCAGAAAATGTGGTATATTTAGCAATGGTTAGACTCTTTAATAAGTTTCCTATCATAGGCTTTTTTTTTTTCTTTGAATAATAGAGTTTTAAAACATGTTAATTCATTTAAATTTGCTGATAATATCAAATCAGAATGCCTGAGTTTTTCATTTGCTGGGAAGAATGCACGAGAATATTAGTTTTGGAATGCAGTTTCTAAAAAACATGCTCAGTTTCTAAATGTGCTTGCCTCAGTGGAGTATGAGCAGTGATTAACGCTTACGTGTGCATATGTGCGTGTGTGTTCCTTTGCATCTAGGGAGCAGTTATCCAATTTGTGAGCAGAACTAATTTCAAAATGTGTGTCTGGAGCAGCAAGATTCTTCTCTCTCACACTTGTAGACTAAAAACTGGTTTGACTTCTCTGTAAACTGCTTTTCCATTTGAAGGCTTTGCATTTTTTTTTTGTTGTGAGTTGCTGCCAGTGCCAGAACCGCTGTGCAAAGAGACAACCATTCCCCAAGAGCCTGCGTTGTTGTGAATGTTTGCTGTTTGGATGGTGTCTGCCACTTCAGTGACACTCAATGCTATCTCAGGTTCAGCAGGCCATCCAAATACCTCCATATTTTTAAATATTAGGAGCAATTTAAATTTAGGAGCAATTTTGTCCTTAAATAAAACTTAGCATTTGCTTACACTGTTTTCTAACGTGGTCAGTGTGCAGGATGATAAAAGGAGATAGGAACCCAGGACTGCTGTGTAAGGTTAGTCCTTAGAAGCTGGGGGGGCTCAGAAGATTTATTTTGTGGGATTTTTTTACTACTTCTATGGATGTTGACATTTGAAAATTTTTCTGTTCCTTACAGATGTCTTTTCATCAAAGATAGGAACACTGATTTAATATCATTGGCAGACAGAGAACTCTCATATATATATATATATATATGTATGTATGTATGTATTTTATTTATAATGAAGAGAAAGACTTTTGAGAACTAAAGTGTCATAATACCTTTAAAATAGCAAATGGAGGGAACATAGGTAAAACAAATTATTACTGTCCTTTCAAAAATAAATTAGATTGTGATCTCTGAATGAAGATTTCAAGGCTTGTTCATGCTATCCAATGGTATGTTCTTTTTTACAGATCTTTGTAATTCCTATAACATTGTCATACATGAGAATCGAAATAATTTTCCTACTGTACACTTGGGCACTAGTATTGTAAAATGAGGAACGCTGCCAAAATACACAAGGATATTTTTCCTCTATGTTCTTTTAGCTGACAAAACAGGTATAATTTAGAATGGATCAATTTCCTGGATGTATTTGAAAGTCTTTAGAGAAATTAATAATTTTCCTTTTTTATTTTTTTCCATTTTGTTGTTTTGTTTTCAAATAAAACAGCTCTAAGTGCTTTGTTGCTGTTGTGTTTTGTTGGCAGAGGTGCAGTGGAGCAGGTGTCTCCACGTCAGTATCAAGTTCTGCTGAAGAGGCTGTAGTTTGCTTATTTCTTTTAGCAATGGAAGTAAGCAAGGCTGTAGGCCAAAATTCTACTTTTCAGAGTCAAATATTTAAATGACTCCCTTTTTATGGTTAAAATCTACTACTATTACTATTTCAAAATGTTGTCAAACAGCATTGATTACTTGGTAACTCAGATTAATTCCTTGTCAAAGTAATCCTTGGTTNTTTTATTTTGTGGTGTTCTTTTTTTAAGCTGGAGAAAGAAGTTTCTCCACGGGAAACTTAAGAGTATTTCCTTTTACTCATCCTGTTTATTAAGTCATTACGATGAAAGTAAGGTTAAGAATAAAATATAATTTCCTGTGAAAGTGACAGTAAATTGGAAAGATATTTTATTTCTTTTGAACCAATAGGAGACATAAACAAAAAAAATGTTGCTTTGAATCAGCTTGTGGTACTTGTCTTCTGAAATAAAACTTTTGCAATGAAGTCTTTTTATTTGTTCTGACATTACAGAATTCTTCAATTTGAAACTAAAATAAGTAGTGTATATGCCAGTTGATTTAGTACTGAAATATTGGAAGATTATGACTGTTATCAGAAAATGTGGTATATTTAGCAATGGTTAGACTCTTTAATAAGTTTCCTATCATAGGCTTTTTTTTTTTCTTTGAATAATAGAGTTTTAAAACATGTTAATTCATTTAAATTTGCTGATAATATCAAATCAGAATGCCTGAGTTTTTCATTTGCTGGGAAGAATGCACGAGAATATTAGTTTTGGAATGCAGTTTCTAAAAAACATGCTCAGTTTCTAAATGTGCTTGCCTCAGTGGAGTATGAGCAGTGATTAACGCTTACGTGTGCATATGTGCGTGTGTGTTCCTTTGCATCTAGGGAGCAGTTATCCAATTTGTGAGCAGAACTAATTTCAAAATGTGTGTCTGGAGCAGCAAGATTCTTCTCTCTCACACTTGTAGACTAAAAACTGGTTTGACTTCTCTGTAAACTGCTTTTCCATTTGAAGGCTTTGCATTTTTTTTTTGTTGTGAGTTGCTGCCAGTGCCAGAACCGCTGTGCAAAGAGACAACCATTCCCCAAGAGCCTGCGTTGTTGTGAATGTTTGCTGTTTGGATGGTGTCTGCCACTTCAGTGACACTCAATGCTATCTCAGGTTCAGCAGGCCATCCAAATACCTCCATATTTTTAAATATTAGGAGCAATTTAAATTTAGGAGCAATTTTGTCCTTAAATAAAACTTAGCATTTGCTTACACTGTTTTCTAACGTGGTCAGTGTGCAGGATGATAAAAGGAGATAGGAACCCAGGACTGCTGTGTAAGGTTAGTCCTTAGAAGCTGGGGGGGCTCAGAAGATTTATTTTGTGGGATTTTTTTACTACTTCTATGGATGTTGACATTTGAAAATTTTTCTGTTCCTTACAGATGTCTTTTCATCAAAGATAGGAACACTGATTTAATATCATTGGCAGACAGAGNGTACACTTGGGCACTAGTATTGTAAAATGAGGAACGCTGCCAAAATACACAAGGATATTTTTCCTCTATGTTCTTTTAGCTGACAAAACAGGTATAATTTAGAATGGATCAATTTCCTGGATGTATTTGAAAGTCTTTAGAGAAATTAATAATTTTCCTTTTTTATTTTTTTCCATTTTGTTGTTTTGTTTTCAAATAAAACAGCTCTAAGTGCTTTGTTGCTGTTGTGTTTTGTTGGCAGAGGTGCAGTGGAGCAGGTGTCTCCACGTCAGTATCAAGTTCTGCTGAAGAGGCTGTAGTTTGCTTATTTCTTTTAGCAATGGAAGTAAGCAAGGCTGTAGGCCAAAATTCTACTTTTCAGAGTCAAATATTTAAATGACTCCCTTTTTATGGTTAAAATCTACTACTATTACTATTTCAAAATGTTGTCAAACAGCATTGATTACTTGGTAACTCAGATTAATTCCTTGTCAAAGCAATCCTTGGTTTGGAGACATTTTTTTGGATTTCATAATTTCTTTATGGTGGCCCAATGAATATTTTTTCCCCTGCAGTTTTAGCAAACCTAAATGGCAGCAGATCAGCAGTTACTTGGTTATAATCCTAACTAAAATGTGCTATGCACATATGTGATGATTTACAGTTGACTTCCTATTTACTAAGTGTAGTGCTAATGTGTTGGGCCTTTTTTCCCTCTAAAAGTGAAGAATTGCTAACATGAAGGGATAAATGCATTTATCTTATGTTTTGTAGGGGTTTTTCTTCCTGTTTTGTGTGTGTGTGTGTGTGTGATGGTGGTGCGTTTGGGGGTTTTATTTTTCTATAAAATGAACTTTTCTCTTTCCAGTTTAATGTTGAACTTTCTCTGCATTCACTTCTTCTTACTTCACTGGTTTATGTGGATCACCTTTTACCCTCTAAGCATTAAGATGCCTGTGTGGAAAGTAGGAAAAATCTTTTATGAGAAGTTGTTCCTTTTGTCATTGAAAGAAAAGCAACTTGTAGAAACACTTAAAAGTGGAATCTTAAGGTAAGTTTTTTACGTGGGAATGCTGCATCTGAGGGGCCCTTGAGTAACCTTCTGTAATCTCAAAGATTTTCTTTTGCTTTTTAGAATACCTGAAAAGTTTCTACAAAACATAGGACCTCTAATGAATTTTTGCTACTATCCAATATGTAGTAACCCTTTTAGGGCCTTCTAGGAATCTTTCCTTAAAGTTAAACTTTCTAAGAACAGGCACCATCCTTGTCTTTAGCTCAGTGGCAAAAAAAGTATTTTTCTTCTTTACTGAGAATTCCTTTAACTGTAATGTTCATTGATTAATGTCTGCTCTAGGGTCTTTCTGCTGAGATTTCCAGAAGCACTTTGAATCTACAAAATAGAATGGATTTCACAGTTCATGTGATGTCTGAGAAGGTATTTTGTCACTGGCTGGCTGTTTTTTTCTGTTACTATAAGGGTGCTCTCCTATAGTTTACATGATGAGAAACAATAAATAGTTCATTAGCTTTTTTATAAGATTCATGATTTCTGTAGCCTCCTAAGCAGAAGAACCTTGAGGCTGTTCTTGACAGCTTTTCATGTCTTTGATCACCTTTGTTCCCTTCCTTTATACAAGATTTTAGCTTAATTTTAGTTTAGTCACATGTTTCTGAGATGGGGATGAACAATGTACAGTACTCGAGGTGCTCAACCACCGTAGTTATATAGTTAGTGGCAGAACAATTTATTCTCTAATATTCTCTCTTCTTTATAACATTTCCAGAAGTTTTTTATCCTTCTGGCTTCTACTGAAAAGAGATTACAATTTCTGTTTTTTCCTGAGAGATAATAATTTACAGCTTATCATAAAACTACCATAACTCTGTTATCAATGGTCAGTTTTATTATTTGTCAACCCCTCTTCTCCATTTAGCTTTAATTTTCTTTATTATTAATTTCAAATGATTTCAAATCATTATTAAACTTCGATGGGACATAACATTTTACTTACTATACACCATTCCATAAAAGAGCACCTGACGTGCTTTGCTGATGGATGAAATTTACCTTTACCAGTCCTCTAAGTTATTAATTTTGTTTAGAAGATACGTAGTAAAATATTTTATAATGCTGTGTAATATACACATGGTGTAATGGTTGATAGAAGTGGTATTTCTGCTTTCTAGAGGTTTCTGTCTGCTGGCCACATATTTGCCTAACAAGGCCAAGAACCAACATTCTGACTTGACAGTTCTAGATAAATGCTGTGGTGAGGTCTCTTACTCCATTGGTGTCTTCAGTGAATTATACCAATGCCAATATCATCATTCCCATCTTCAGTAGTTCAACAAAGACAAAGAGATCCTCAGAGCTAACCTGCAAAAATATATGTCATATAGGTTCTGTGTGTGACTATTTGAGTGCCTTTTGTGGCCCTGATGTGGTGTTGCTAAAATGATGTGTGAAATCAGCTGGGTATATATAATTGTTATATTATTGGGTGTTAAAGAACAGTGGTTATACCCAGTCATTGCAACAAAACCCTCCACAGGATGTAGAAGAGTGTGAATGATAACTAAATGCTCTTTAAAACATGAAAACACTTAATATAAATAAGGAATTGTCAGGCTCATAGTTAGATTTTTCAGCAGGAATAAACTCCTTTAACCTAATATAATGTTAATATCTCCCTCTCATTAACATTAAAGTAATGCTGTGAATAATTGAAAACTGTAGATTGTCATCATCCTGTAACAGGAAAATACTTTCTGTTCCTTTATTAGTAAACAGGATTACAATAATTTTTCTAGATTTTTTTCATTTCTCTCCATCTGAGGTGCTCAGCAGAGTTCTCTCCTGTCTCAGTGCTGCTTTTTTGTTTTAATAGAAGCTGTAAACCAGTGTGACTAAGGACATAGCCTGAAGCTTACCATTTCTGTAGCTCATTACTTTTCCTTAGCACCAAACATGCATAGAAAATAAAGCAGGTGTATTTCCTGTTTCACTGCATCTCTGCTTTATCTGGCATCCTACAGTTAAGGACAACTTCACAGAAAAGACCATTTAGTGGATATATTTGAAAATATATCGTGACAATTATTATTCTGAATACCATAAATATGTCAATCAGAAAAAATAATTTTCCTGTATGGTGTATTTGTTGAGACAGTGTTCTACATACACATGGTCTGATATTTTAATCACTTAGGGCCACATTCAGTCAAAAATATAGACAGACTGTGCCATATTTGGATAGCAGATTAAAGCAGGCTTCCTAACTTGTTCAGGTAGCTGTAGCAAGATAGAGTGAAGCACTGCCTTGCACGTCAAAGCAGAGAATTTGTGAGAATGATCTTTAATCTTGTAATTCATAACAATATTGCTCATCCTGAAATATCTGGAACCATTGTTTATAGAGTTGTTAAAACTCAGCCTGTGGAAATGTCACATAGACACTGAATTTCAGACTTTCTGTATAAGCAAAGTCACGTATAATTAAAACTGCGAGCTCATTTCAGTGCTATTGTTCTTGTTCAGCATTTTTCACTAAGCATTTCCTGTCTTCATAGCTTTTGCTTTTTGGCTTAATTCAAAAAATGTTATGTGAGTCTCAGCAAACTATGTAAAATATATATATATATTTACCAGCTGGAAATCCTTTAACTTAATTAACTTCTGTGCATTTTACTCAGGTCTTCACACAGCGCTTTTCACTTTTTATTGCTCATTGTAGGAGACAGCATTTATTAGGTCAAATGATACCTGGGGATATACAGAGGGACAGTAAAGTTGTCATCTGGGAAAAAGCTCTTTCCAGCCCACACTGTATGGGTGTTGCTTCAGGATCCTAGGTACTAAATGATAAGTCATAAAATCCTGCTTATGGTGATCCTGGAAATCTCCAGGTTCACATCACTGTGATGTGTACAGAAATTCAGGCACTGCAACAGAAATCTTGAGGTCAAAGAAGATCGCACTATATTTGGGAAGATTAGCAGATCAAGATAAATTTGGGAGAGCAAAGAAAGTTTCTTTATGTTTCTAAGACAGTAGCAGTTTTAATGTTTTGTGTGGCAATAATTTGCTGATGTTAGCAGAATTCCTTAAAATCACAGGACTGAGGGAATTTTCCAAAATTGTGCTAAACCTGTGGCTAGAGGGAAAACAGAACCAATTATTTTGTTTGGGTTTTTTTTTAATTATGATTTTAAAATTATTTTGCATTTCAGGACCTGGAGTGGTTGGTAATTTTGATGATTGAGTGTGGGGGTTGAGGATGTGTGTTTCATAGACTTTTTGTTTCATTGAGTGGTAGGGGTTTTTTATGCATGTCTTGGATAATGTAGAAAGTATGTTTGTGAACTGGCTAATGTAATACCATCTGAGAAATGAACTGTATTAGGGATATCTTGACATTACTGGCATTTTAAATAGGTGTGCTTTGTATGCTTATGCAAAAATAGTAGTAGTTTTGCTTTGTGGGGTGTTTTTCTCCCTTTAAAAAAACCCTAAAATATTCATAATCTATGATATTTGAAGCAGCTTGGAAGAGGAATAGAGGGGAGATGGGTACTTGCTGCTAATCATTATCAGGAAATAAAATAATGTGACAGGGGAAGAACACATGGAGGAAGCAGGACGAGAGGATTAGCATGGGGGACAATGTGCTGGCAGTTTTTGCCAGCCCAAATGGTGCAAGATGAAAATCTGTCTGCCTGAATTGAACTGTAAAAGAGAATAAAAAGATATAACTGTGCATAAATGCCACCTTTTCCACACAAGATAGGTTGTCTGTGTGTAATGGAGGCCAGAAAAACAAGAATTATGTAAAAAAGTTCTTAATCTTGCTGGAAACAGAGTGATTGTTAGAATAATTACCTTGCAAAGGGCAGTGAAATGAACACTGAGGAAACAGATGTTATAGCAGTAATCTGTTGGGAGTCCAGAAGCTCTTTAGAGTGTGAGCAATAATCCATTGGAAATGACTGAGAAAAGACTGTAATTGTATTGCAGCACTCACTAAGGAACTACACACAGATTTCTCAGTTATTTTCTCAAGTGTTGTCAAAATTTAGCAGTACAGTATATTCTGTATAAGGTGTATTTCAATTTGATAATGAGCTGCTAGTTTATCTAAATGACCCTAACAGAGAATGCTGTGTTGGATATCAATAGGTGAAGAAGTTTCAGGATTTGCCGTAGCAATGTGTGATACTTTAGATCACATCTGTAAATAAGGAAAAAAACCCAACACGTTAAATGTGTATGAAGGGGTATTTTTAGTTTGAGATTTTCAAAGATTTTTTTTTTCCCTGGTGAACACTTGAGGTTTTGGTCCTCTGTAACCAGGACAACTAACCTCAGATGCAGAAATTTAGAAAAACTTAAAATTTTGCTCTGAAATGATTTCTTTTTTGTATCAGGACCAGAGACCTAGATTTCAGAGAGAGTGTGTTGCAGACCCGAAAACTGAACTCAAATGTGCTGCAATACTTTTGTTTTAGCTCAGCTACTGTTTAGCAGTAACAACTTTAAAACTATTTTTACCTCTTGATGTGACAGAATAATCCAAAACAATTGTTGCTTGATAACTCTAATCTGTTGCTCATTTCAAGTGTTTTCCTGCTATTTACCATAGTAAAATACTAAGCTCAGTAATTACTCAAAGCTAAAAGCAGCAGTCCTGTATCTGAAGCACATGGACTGCTCTGTGTTATGTGCAATAGGCTTCCACATTTTTGGCAGAAAGTCTTCTTTTCCCAGTTAAAAATATTTAAAATTAATAATGATCAATATTTGTATGTCAAAGACTCTTCATACCCTTAGTTTGAAAGACCAAAGCCTGCAACACCATATGAACTTTCAGGACTCCCAAAACATTAGTCTCTATTGGCAAATGCCAATTAGTCTGGCAGTTTATGTTGATGTCTTGTAACTGTTGCTAATCTGAGGGAGATTACTTGAAAAACAGCCAGTTTGTTGATTTCTTTCTCTGCCTGTTTATGGAACTAGAGAATTGTTTTGTAACTTTTCATGGTAGGTGTCTGCATGAGTGAGGACTGCATGTCTGTGACACCTCTGCTGTTTGCAGAGGTGGTATTGAAATGGGACAGTGAAGTATTTTTAGCACTTGGTAGCAATTACTGGCACCTTAATTTATATATATATATATATCTTTCTATAAATAACAAAAAAAAATAGAGGCATCTTATTTTCCCTCTGCTGTGTTCAGCACCTTCGTGACAGAAACTATGTGGGTTTGAACCTAGTATTGACTTTTCCTTTCTCTTTCAGATCTTGCCTTCTTGCATTTTTTTTAATGTATCTTTTGTTTCAAGCAAATGCTGTATCAGTAAGATTATTATCGCGTCTTAACAGTCTGCTTGCCCCATGGCTATCCACTCCTAATATTACTGCACCTGGCACATATGGGCCTCTGTGTCAGTCTAACCAGAAAATAATAATAACTCCTCATATCAGTTCACACGGACAAACTGATAGTTTTCTGTTGCAATATTTGCCCAGTCCTCTGTGAAANTGTTAAAACTCAGCCTGTGGAAATGTCACATAGACACTGAATTTCAGACTTTCTGTATAAGCAAAGTCACGTATAATTAAAACTGCGAGCTCATTTCAGTGCTATTGTTCTTGTTCAGCATTTTTCACTAAGCATTTCCTGTCTTCATAGCTTTTGCTTTTTGGCTTAATTCAAAAAATGTTATGTGAGTCTCAGCAAACTATGTAAAATATATATATATATTTACCAGCTGGAAATCCTTTAACTTAATTAACTTCTGTGCATTTTACTCAGGTCTTCACACAGCGCTTTTCACTTTTTATTGCTCATTGTAGGAGACAGCATTTATTAGGTCAAATGATACCTGGGGATATACAGAGGGACAGTAAAGTTGTCATCTGGGAAAAAGCTCTTTCCAGCCCACACTGTATGGGTGTTGCTTCAGGATCCTAGGTACTAAATGATAAGTCATAAAATCCTGCTTATGGTGATCCTGGAAATCTCCAGGTTCACATCACTGTGATGTGTACAGAAATTCAGGCACTGCAACAGAAATCTTGAGGTCAAAGAAGATCGCACTATATTTGGGAAGATTAGCAGATCAAGATAAATTTGGGAGAGCAAAGAAAGTTTCTTTATGTTTCTAAGACAGTAGCAGTTTTAATGTTTTGTGTGGCAATAATTTGCTGATGTTAGCAGAATTCCTTAAAATCACAGGACTGAGGGAATTTTCCAAAATTGTGCTAAACCTGTGGCTAGAGGGAAAACAGAACCAATTATTTTGTTTGGGTTTTTTTTTAATTATGATTTTAAAATTATTTTGCATTTCAGGACCTGGAGTGGTTGGTAATTTTGATGATTGAGTGTGGGGGTTGAGGATGTGTGTTTCATGGACTTTTTGTTTCATTGAGTGATAGGGGTTTTTTATGCATGTCTTGGATAATGTAGAAAGTATGTTTGTGAACTGGCTAATGTAATACCATCTGAGAAATGAACTGTATTAGGGATATCTTGACATTACTGGCATTTTAAATAGGTGTGCTTTGTATGCTTATGCAAAAATAGTAGTAGTTTTGCTTTGTGGGGTGTTTTTCTCCCTTTAAAAAAACCCTAAAATATTCATAATCTATGATATTTGAAGCAGCTTGGAAGAGGAATAGAGGGGAGATGGGTACTTGCTGCTAATCATTATCAGGAAATAAAATAATGTGACAGGGGAAGAACACATGGAGGAAGCAGGACGAGAGGATTAGCATGGGGGACAATGTGCTGGCAGTTTTTGCCAGCCCAAATGGTGCAAGATGAAAATCTGTCTGCCTGAATTGAACTGTAAAAGAGAATAAAAAGATATAACTGTGCATAAATGCCACCTTTTCCACACAAGATAGGTTGTCTGTGTGTAATGGAGGCCAGAAAAACAAGAATTATGTAAAAAAGTTCTTAATCTTGCTGGAAACAGAGTGATTGTTAGAATAATTACCTTGCAAAGGGCAGTGAAATGAACACTGAGGAAACAGATGTTATAGCAGTAATCTGTTGGGAGTCCAGAAGCTCTTTAGAGTGTGAGCAATAATCCATTGGAAATGACTGAGAAAAGACTGTAATTGTATTGCAGCACTCACTAAGGAACTACACACAGATTTCTCAGTTATTTTCTCAAGTGTTGTCAAAATTTAGCAGTACAGTATATTCTGTATAAGGTGTATTTCAATTTGATAATGAGCTGCTAGTTTATCTAAATGACCCTAACAGAGAATGCTGTGTTGGATATCAATAGGTGAAGAAGTTTCAGGATTTGCCGTAGCAATGTGTGATACTTTAGATCACATCTGTAAATAAGGAAAAAAACCCAACACGTTAAATGTGTATGAAGGGGTATTTTTAGTTTGAGATTTTCAAAGATTTTTTTTTTCCCTGGTGAACACTTGAGGTTTTGGTCCTCTGTAACCAGGACAACTAAACTCAGATGCAGAAATTTAGAAAAACTTAAAATTTTGCTCTGAAATGATTTCTTTTTTGTATCAGGACCAGAGACCTAGATTTCAGAGAGAGTGTGTTGCAGACCCGAAAACTGAACTCAAATGTGCTGCAATACTTTTGTTTTAGCTCAGCTACTGTTTAGCAGTAACAACTTTAAAACTATTTTTACCTCTTGATGTGACAGAATAATCCAAAACAATTGTTGCTTGATAACTCTAATCTGTTGCTCATTTCAAGTGTTTTCCTGCTATTTACCATAGTAAAATACTAAGCTCAGTAATTACTCAAAGCTAAAAGCAGCAGTCCTGTATCTGAAGCACATGGACTGCTCTGTGTTATGTGCAATAGGCTTCCACATTTTTGGCAGAAAGTCTTCTTTTCCCAGTTAAAAATATTTAAAATTAATAATGATCAATATTTGTATGTCAAAGACTCTTCATACCCTTAGTTTGAAAGACCAAAGCCTGCAACACCATATGAACTTTCAGGACTCCCAAAACATTAGTCTCTATTGGCAAATGCCAATTAGTCTGGCAGTTTATGTTGATGTCTTGTAACTGTTGCTAATCTGAGGGAGATTACTTGAAAAACAGCCAGTTTGTTGATTTCTTTCTCTGCCTGTTTATGGAACTAGAGAATTGTTTTGTAACTTTTCATGGTAGGTGTCTGCATGAGTGAGGACTGCATGTCTGTGACACCTCTGCTGTTTGCAGAGGTGGTATTGAAATGGGACAGTGAAGTATTTTTAGCACTTGGTAGCAATTACTGGCACCTTAATTTATATATATATATATATCTTTCTATAAATAACAAAAAAAAATAGAGGCATCTTATTTTCCCTCTGCTGTGTTCAGCACCTTCGTGACAGAAACTATGTGGGTTTGAACCTAGTATTGACTTTTCCTTTCTCTTTCAGATCTTGCCTTCTTGCATTTTTTTTAATGTATCTTTTGTTTCAAGCAAATGCTGTATCAGTAAGATTATTATCGCGTCTTAACAGTCTGCTTGCCCCATGGCTATCCACTCCTAATATTACTGCACCTGGCACATATGGGCCTCTGTGTCAGTCTAACCAGAAAATAATAATAACTCCTCATATCAGTTCACACGGACAAACTGATAGTTTTCTGTTGCAATATTTGCCCAGTCCTCTGTGAAAAACTTCGTTGGACTTAATGGTACCAGTTTCCTGATCCTTTTTGCTAGTGCTGTACTTGCTTTGCTGTGTCTTCCTGTTCAGTTTTTGATCCTTGCAAAGATGAGGACATTCTGCCATTGTTTGCACTTTCTTCCAAATTTGAGCACTGCTTATATGCTTAGACTTGTTTCCCTTGCTGCAGTTCTTGTTGCTTGTCATACATGAGCTGGTTTTTGTGTCTTTTTGGTTTGAATGTAGATTTTTAATCCTATTTGCTTTTCTTTCTCAGGAATATTTCTTGCTGTACTTTGCATTATATGTCCATAGCATAGCCCATAGCACAGTGAGGTTTCTGTCAGCTTCTTCATACACATTAAACAAGAACCAGTGACTGTAAACTGTTGCAAAGGAATGCACTGGGGATTGTATTTTTGTGTGATTTTCCAGACACAGTTTCAGGCTTTGCCTATTTGTATGCTCTTCCTCCAGAACAGGTTTTTTTTTACAAAAACTTTTTGCCCATAGCCTTCTCTTATCTCATTGGGTCTCAGGTTGCTTATAAGATTAGAAAATGTCAGCACACTTGTCTGGCACATTCTGATAGTTTTTGAGACATAATGCCAGGATGTGTCTTTCTGAGTGTTGTGGTCCAGGACAGTCTGGTCATGTTTCATGTACTTGGTAGTCTGAAAGAATCTTAGGCAGATGGCAGTATTTCTGAAATTTGACACATTCTTAACATGTTACTTTTAAGTTAACCGATACCTTATTGCCCGTTAATAAAAAAAAAGAAAAAAGTGCTTAAGAATCAGTTCTGTGTTCATTGAGAAGAAGCATTATCTTTTACTAGTGGCCAATAATAATTTGAAATGCTATGTGAATTTACTTTTTTCCCTAGAAATTCTGTTCTTTCAGAGATACTTTTACTTAGTATTCTTATTGAACACTGTTTCAGCTTTCTATTTTCAGAAATTGCATAGAGTCATGAAGCTTGACTTAATAGTGCCTATAATCTAATCTGCATATCATGATTCCTGCATTAAACAGGAACCAGTTCTAACAACTAGTTTAAATGTCCCAAGCCTTGTAATAGTACTCTTCTTGCCTTACATTCTGAGTATAAGTTATCACAGAGTCAGAAGTATAAATTGTTTTAGTCTGCAGAGAGGTTGTTGCTTAGACATATGCCAGTTTTTGCATGGTAATGAGTCAATTTGTTGTTGTATGTTAATCTGTTATTTTTCTATTTTAAAAGTATAATGAATGCTTGATAGGTTGAAATACATTTGCATAAACTGTTATGGGTCAAATTCATGGATCTTCTTTCTGAGTTTGTAATGAGACATGAAAATTCTAATGAGACATTCGAAATGAAAGAGGTTCTTAATATGATGCCATGAATATAGCTGTGAAATGTGTTATGAGAAATGGAACAAAAACAGAACAGGAAAGTTTTTCTCTAATAAGAAATTTTTAAAAACAACCAACCAACCTTCCTTTTCAGGACAGATTCTTACACTGTTTCTTCTCTGACTCAGTTGAAACTCCACTGAAGTAACCTTTGGAAAAAGATCAGCAATCAATTGGGAATTTCATAAATTATTTTTAAAAATCTTTATAAATAAAAATTTTATTAGCTTATGATGTGAGGCAGGGAAGACATGTACAATATTTCAGTCAACAGACAGTGGGATTTGCTGACTTAATGTAAAGAAATGGCTTAGAGTGCTGGCACCCAGATTGTGGTGTTGGTTATGTCAGCTACCAGTGCATCAACAAAATTCAGGGCTTAGAATGGCTGGTCACCACTGATAAATTTGTTTGGAAATGGCTGTATTGATTTGAGGAGAGTTTGGCACCTGGTATATCAGTTAGTTTTGGGGACAGAGAATGATGTCTCACCAAGTTTACTTACCAGTGTAGATACAGGTTAAATGAGGGACTGCAAGTCAAATAATCAGCTCATCTTTGTTCATCTTTATTAGCTAATGGTGAATTGATGTACTTCCTATTCTAGTTCAGTGTACACAGTGTAAATACTGGTTTGTTTGAACTGAATTTAAAACTTGGACCTGTCTCTGAATTTAGCTTGTAATTTCTGAAATGCTCACAGCATTACGTGCCTAAGCAACTTATTGTAACACAGAGTCTAAGAAAATCTAAGTATAGATTATTTTTTAAAGTGATGAGCAGTAGCACAAAAGATAATAATTTCTGTTGTAAAAGACTGTTGCAATTATAAGATATCAATCAAATTTTTTATTGTCATAAATATTGATAGAACAGTAATTTATTTTAAAATTAAGACATTCTGAAAGATGATGTAAAATGAATGAATATCAGAAAATCTGAGTTACTGGACAATTTTCCAGAAGCTCTGGTGAAAAAAGAACTGCTGAATCCATGCTGTCATCTCCTCTCAGTGATGCCTGGTGTGCCAGCACAGCTAAAAGAGTACATTTATCTCCCTACACCTCATTTGAATCCCTTATTAATGCTGACATCTGTTCAAATCTTAATTACCACATTACCACAAATAGTCCCTTGTCAAATCTAACCTAATTTAAAAATAGCTCAAAAACACAAGTGCAAAATGTGTCTCTATGTAATACAATGATGTTTTATTAATAAAGTAAATGGATACATCATTTGCATAGTATCAAACCCATCAAGATTACAAAGGTTTTTATTCAGTTTATGGCAGTTTTTTGTCATGACAATTTATATTGTTGATAACTTCTGTATATATGAAAACTGACTCAAATGCATTAGACTTGGAAAGGTGATCCATTATCTAGAAAAACTTTTTTGTATGATATACAGTTGTTTTGTAGTTATGTGTCTCTGCTATCTTGTACAGCACTGCAAACCGTATTATTGAAAAGAAACCAAAAACATGAAGACTGAAGTATTTTTGTTCCATTTTTATGGTACCTAAATATTGAGCACATTATCATGTGTCTGAAATGAGTAACTGGGTAACAGAACCAGAATGTTAGCGTATTTCCCCTTGTCAAAAAAAAAGAATAAATCAATGGCCTTTCTTGATGTGCATGTTTTGAGATGCACTGAAAGACACTTAAAGGTCTTTACCAGGTGTATGTAGCTCTAGATGTGCCTAACAAAAGTTATTGCACTGTTTATCTTTCTCAATCACATTGTTTGAGCCTTTGCACGGTATCATGACCTTTACCTATCAGGTGAAGTGGCAAAATCTTGGACAGTCAAAATCACAGCAAAAATCAAAATTTGCCCCTTAGGGTTATGTAGATGAACTGAAGTGCTTTTGGGTGCATCTAAACCCTTAATCATCTGTAAAAGAGATAAAGAATCTCAAAGATGTGTTAGGCTAAAAGTACGGAGTGCCTTCTGGAATACTGCTTATCTGAGTGCAACTGAACTAAAACCAAAAAATGTGAAGTGGACGGGGGAAAAGTATCTATGTATACCTGGACTTCCTGCCTGGCTTCTAGAGATTGGTTATCAAGGCTAATATCCAATCTGGGATTGTTCAGTATCATCTCACCCCAGCTGTTGACAAAATAAGAGCTGTATCTGAAGCTTGTAAATTGCCCTTGCTACATGGGTCATTGCTTTTGTGAAAAGTTTTGAGGCAAAATCTACCAGATCAGATTTGAGACTTTTATAATCTGATTTGAGATTTGAGAATTTTATAATTTTATAATTTATAATTAAGGGGTTTTTTTTGGGGTATGGCTCATCTGTGCAAAGGGGCTTTATTAATAGTTCTGTCAGACCTAAGAATGCCAAAACCCAGTCACTTTGTAGGCAGTCATTCTTGTGTCAAGTTGTATGAAACTGCTTCAGAGCAGGACAGGAAGTTGGTTGCTTCCAAAGGGGGAGTTCTGAGGAGTTGAAGGAATTCAGAAGGTTAAGTCTGAGAAGCAGTATCAGCAAGCACTTCCAGCCAGCGCACCAAAGGAGTACTTAGTGCTGAAACAGTCCAAAATTTGTTTGACCTATATAAAAGGTACCTAGCTAAGCTGCTCTGTCACCTTCCTCCTCAGCTGCACAGGGAAGAGAAAACAGAATGAAAGACCCGAGTGTGAAGATAAGGCAGGGGGAGATCACTCACCAATTACCATTATGGGCAAAGCAGATTCAGCTTGGAGTAATTACTTTTTTACTAAAATAACCTCTTCCAAATGGTCAAGTATGGGATCCTCTGTCCATGGGACCACAGGTCTTGCTAGAAGCCTGTTCAAGCACAGGCTTACCACGGAGTCACAGCCTCCTTTGGGCAGAGCAGGTGAATCCTGCTCTGGCCTGAGCTCCTCGGTGGACTGTCATAGACCTCCCTGGGTGGCAGGGGCACAGCTGCCTCACCGTGATCTTTACCATAGGCTGAGGGGCAATCTCTGCCCCAGTACCTGGAGTACTAGTCCAGCTCCTTTTTTACTGACATTGGTGTCTTGTTCTCAGATTTTCTCACTCAACTCTCTGGTTGCAATTGGACAGTAACTTTTCCCCCTTGTCACATCTGTTACCCCAGAGGTGCTGTTACCATTGCTGATGGCCATGGACGGCAGCAGGTCCATCTTGGATCCAGCTGGCATTGGCTTTGTCAAACTTGGGGAAGCTTCTGGCAGCTTTTCACAGAAGCCACTCCTATAGCCCCCTTTGCCACACAACCCCAAATACACCCAGTCAGATGCTGATTTTGAGTTTGTAACCCTGTGGGTATAGAGAAATGAAGATGTAAAGTATTTGCTTCTTCCCTTTCTGAAAAATCCCTGTAAGACAGAAAAACAATGATCATATAGCAGTGTTGCTACTTTTATGCATCATCATGTTCATTTTGTGCTTCTCCAGTTAAGGGCCAGATGTCTCATATAGACAACAAATTCTGTGGTGATCTAGATGACTTTCAGAGGACTTGTAATGTGGGGATCTAAATGTTTGTGAGATGGGGGGGGTGTCATCTCTGTTCTTTGAGTTGTTTTCAATCTGTAAAAAGCAATTATCATTTAGATAGTTTCTCTATTTTTTTAGGTGAATTATATGATTGTGGTCATCAAGAGAGGAGCAATGTTGTTAATCAACCTTAGTGACAATCAATGAGAATTGTTCACTTAGTGTCTGTGCTGTAAGAGCTCAGGATAATACATTGTAAAAACTTGTGTGTTAGCACTCTTAATGACTCTTCTAATTATTCAATCTTTCCTTCTAAATAGGTTCAATATTTGTACCTTGCCATTGGGTAAGTTTCTAAATACATACATCTTTTTGTGAAAGTAGTGTTCTGGAAGCAACATAGTGCTATGGTACTGTGGAGAGGTAATGAGAGGTAAACGTTTATTGTGCAGTTTGAAGCAAGCTGTACCAGCATAAAGATTGTTCCTTCTGATTGCATAAACTTTATTCCCCCAAAATTCAAATTTTAATTGTTGAGCTTTAATTTAAAGGTAAAGCACAAATAGAGTGTTATGTTGCCTTCCAAGTTTATGCATACATTTATATTTAGTTTGCAAGCTGAGAACACTCATACATTCCTATAAGGACCTAAGTGAAAAAATGTCTCCAGATAACCTTGTGAAGAAAAGGGAAACCTAAGCTTAGGTCTTACATTTCCAGGTCTCTACAATGTGTTTTAACTTAATCTTCCAGCTGGATGTTAGAGGACTTAGATGATGATGTTTTCTTGGAAGGCTTTTAAAACTGAGATAATATCTTTCAAGAGATCTGATGGATGTTGGTATTGAGATAATGTATTGTGTATGAGTTTTATCTGCTGGCTTGTCAAACATCAATAACACTGATTTTTTTCCTGTGATTACTTTTGTGAATAAAAACTTACAAGATTCCTGGAAAGCTTTGAATGTGACAAACCAATGAGCTGAAAAATCAAATAATGCCTTCCACCTAAAACTTATGGTTTCTTGATTTATTAGAAATATGAAATTATGACAAAGCAGGCAGCTGAATTTACCCTTTTCTCATCTTCACTGTCAGTAAAAAAATAGAACACATTCGCTTAATTCTCTCAAGCTCTTGAGTGTACTGGAGATCAGTGATTTTAAAATAAATAAAGGAGCGCAGGTCTGCTGAATGTAAGATGTTGTATCTCAATCAATGCTTTTTGTAATGCTAAAATAATAGCAAACAAGCATTTTCTTTTATTTTTTCATATCTTTTCATTCTAGAGAAATTTTCTTATTTCTGTGATCCAGTGCATGCTATATTCCTTCCTCCAAAAACAACAAATAAATAAACAAATAAACAGAACAAATAAACTTCTGCTATCTCACTCTCCAGAGAAAGGGACTGAAGGGTGGTGTGTGCTAGAGGAACTAGGTATCTTTACCTTTGGGAAGCCTGATCCATGCTCAGTTAAATGCTATTTTTTGTCTCAGCATTCCTGTGTACTAGACTGCATGTGTAAAAATGATACCCGGGGTGATGAATTTTGTTTTGTTTATTCTAGCACAGTTTACCATACCATACATCATTGTCTGAGTGGAATTCTCTTCTAGTGCCGAATAGCTCACCCACAGCTAATGAACATCTGTGAGGCTCAAGCAAAAGCAGCTGATGCTTACAGTCCATTTTGGATTACCAAACCTTTATTATGTATAATCTCATGATAGCAAAAAAATCCAGTGATTTCTCTAG